>CVMT01000001.1:2037241-2080164 GCA_000985935.1 Talaromyces islandicus | reverse complement strand
CATGGATTCCACCACCGAGTTTGAGATTGATACTATGATCCTAGACTACATGTGCAGCAAAGCGATTCTCGAAACAGTCACCAAACGAGCAGAGGAACTGGCGGGACGACCGCCGATTGAGGAGTCGAATATCCTGCCTCTATTTGACAGTGCGCATAGTCTATTCTACTACAGTCTTAAAAAAACAGCTTCTAAGTAGTTTATACAGCATGGAAACAGCTCTCGTCGACTAAGCACGCAGGAAGGGAGATTTCGCACGACCTGCAGGCCAAGCTGCAGCTGATCACCGTTGCGGTCTTATTTGTTTATCGGTTTCGCAATTCACGATGGAGCGCTCCGCGACGGCGCGACGAGCAGAACGCGCAAAATGGCGCGCAGCGAATGGACTGGCAGAGCCATGGCGAAAACAGCACCTCAGCAGCAGCAGTAGCAGAAGCAGAGGACACCGATTTCCAGGTCTTGCTGAGCAATGTCGAAATCCCCCAGCAAGACCGCGCCACAGACACGCGGCAAATGACATCGTTATTAGAGATATTACCAGACTTCAAAAAACTGTGCGCGATGCTATCGAGCATTCTATCACCAGAGGGGGGCTGCAACTACATGCACCTCGCAGCGCGATTCATGCTCCAATCTGTTCTCGAGCAGCACGCCGTCTTTGGGAAATCGTCGGCCGACATTATCGAAGATGCCTTTTCATGGCAGCCGGAGATTGATCCTGATGAGTGGTCAAATGTGCGGTCATCCTATCTTGCAATATTGCAACCAGACGACAACAAAGAAGAGCCACTGCTGTCAAGCCATTTGGCGCGTGTTGCGCAGCAATTCCCGGTATTCGAGTTTGAGGCAATGATTACAGTACGTCTCCGCGAGATGCTCGATAAGCTGGAAACGCCCATGCTTGTCAAGTTGGAGACTGGGCAGTTGGGGGATTGGGATCCTTCGACTTTCAGGTTGAGTAATACTCGGCTGCCGACACACATGCAGCAGGGGTCATCATAAAAGGGTGGACAAGAGTATGGTAATAGAATAATAGAAATAAACTAACTACAATCCTGCCCAATACATGCGAGAAAAAAATGTGTATTTAATTGGAACATATTTCTACAAATATCACCTCTAAACAGACAAAATTCACACACACACACACACACGTAAACACACATCGACAAACAAATGCAAAGGCGAAATTATTGCCCAGTGGTTTGTTTTATGATCGGGCTTTTACCATCGCACTTGTCTGGTCTGGAATGGTACGTATGCGTCAAGACCAAAGGACTCCTAACCCAACAGCATTCGTCGGGGGTCTTCAATGTATTCCTTGACCTGAACAAACAAAAATTAGTGAATATCGCTTGTGGTTAGATGATATGGAAACAAACCTTCACAAGGAATGTGACTGCTTCTCGGCCGTCGAGGAGACGGTGATCGTAGGTTAGGGCAAGGTACATCATCTACAAGAAATGTTAGCACAAGGATGAAAAGGGACTTGGCACTCAAACTCACCGGTCGGATTTCAACCTTTCCATTGATCGCAACAGGCTTTTCCTTGATGGCGTGCAGTCCGAGAACAGCTGGTACAGGTTAGTCAAATGTTGTAAATAATCTCAGACAGATACATACCAGTCTGAGGCAAGTTAATGATAGGCGTGCCCATGAGCGAGCCAAAGACGCCACCCTGTAACGGTACGTGTAAGTAATGTGCGTTCCTTTTCGCGAACAAGATAGATACTCACGTTGCTGATAGTGAAGGTTCCGCCAGCCATGTCTTCAATGGTCAATTTGTTATCGCGAGCCTAGTAGACTTGTCAGAACATGCTCTAGAAACACAGCATTCGAGCTCATCGGTACCTTCTTGCCGAGATCGGCAATGGCCTTCTCAATGCCAACCAGATCCATGGTCTCGGTGTTGCGGACAACCGGGGTAACCAGACCCTTCTCAGTCGCGACAGCCACACTGATATCGACGTAGTCACGGTATACGATGGTGTCGCCTCCGTTCGGGCCCTCGATGGATGCATTGACGGCCGGCAGGTCCTTCATGGCGAGAACACAAGCGCGAGAAAAGGCGCTCATAAATCCAAGCTTCACGCCGGTCTTCTTCAAGACGTCGTCCTTGTACAGCTTGCGGAATTCCATCAGAGACGACATGTCGACTTCATTAAATGTCGTCAAGGAGGCGGCGGTGTTCTGGGATTGCTTGAGACGCTCAGCAATGCGCAAGCGCATGCGGTTCATTTTGACCTGCAAAAATCAGCCATTCCAGCCCCAAAACTTGTGTGTAACTCGAAACTCGACATACGCGACGCTCTTCACGGGCTCCGGCCTTGGCTGGCTCAGTTGGCTGGGGTTCCGATGGCTTGGGAGCCGCGGGCTTAGGAGGCTGCTTTTGTTCTTGCTTTGGCTCCTCCTTGGGCTTGGCTGGAGCCTCTGGCTCTGGGGTCTTCTTCTCCTCGGCTTTTGGAGCAGAGGGCTTCTCCTCTGCGGGTTCTTTTGGTGCCTCAGCGCTCTTGGCGCCGCCTCCAGTTCCAGGTTCAAGCTTGACGAGATCTTGGCCCACGGTAACGGTGTCTTCTTCGTTAACGAGAAGTTCCTTGATAGTACCAGACTCCGGGGCGTTGACAGACACATCGATCTATAACAGGACCATACGTCAGCTAGAAATCATAAATTTGGAATGTAATAAAAGTCGCATTCTTACCTTGTCGGTTTCGATTGTTGCGATCTCTTCGTCGCGCTCGACAAAGTCACCAACCTCTATAGAAGTGGGTTAGATATCTACCCCCCCAAAACACCGGCGAGTGAATGCATACGTTTTGAGAATTGCTTCAAGGTACCCTCTGTAATCGACTCGGCCATTTCTGGGACCTTGACAATCGAGTCCGCTAGAATCACCCAAGGTTAGGTATGTATAGTTCGCAAGACAGGCAGGGCAGACACAAACCATAAAAGCGGACCTGTTTCCTCTCGAACCCATTCAAATTTGACTGGACAGAGGAAGGTATGCTGCAAGCGCATTCAAGTCAGATAACCACGACGCAAGAAGAGAAAAGAGGAAGGGGGAAAAAAAAGACCAAGTGCTGACCATACCTCGTGAGTAGGCTCAGGGACTTGCGGGTGAGGACAGGAGTTCTTTGCGACCCCAATGCGCTGGACGACAGAGCGCGTGACGACTGCCACAGCATGCAAGACCTCTTCGAGCTGAGAGCAGCTCTCCGAAGGCTCTGCTCTGGCAAACGGATCAAGTGAGACCGGGAGGCCATGGTGGACATCTGGCGGCTATGGGCTTGTTCTGTTGGATGCGCAGTTCGAAGAAACGAAAAAAGAAATGCCGACCCGTGGAGATTGCCAGTAGGGCGGCGAGCACGTTGATGCGTCGATAGAAGAACAAAAAGCAAAAATAGAGGACGTTTTTCGAGCGTAGGACGCGCAATGGGTTGTGGAAAAGAGTTGCGGCAAATCTGGAATGAGCTCGACGATCCGAAAGCAAGCTGGGACAGCCGGCAGCCGGGACAAATTGACGCACCCGCAGACCCGGCCTCCCTGCCCGACCCGGCCTGCTGACTACGGCGTCCTACGGCTGCACACTCTGCAATAATAATACTACACTACGCTGCGCTACGCTACGTATCGCGACGACGTCAAACCGACGACCACACGCCACATACTATCCTGCACAGTCGAATCTCGGTGGGTAGCCCTCAATTGCCGTGCTCTTGCTGCAATGGCCTTGCATTTGCTAACACTCAATGCACAGATATCATTCGATTGGCGTGCACAATGTCGCTCCAACCCGCAGCGTATGTGCTGGTCTTCTTCTTCTTCTTCTTCGACCACCCCGATATCATGCTGCAGCCCAGCTAATACAACGTTCGTCACCAGGTCATTATACCGCCGATGCTTGAAGCTGTCTCTGGACTGGGCTGTGCATAGGCACATCTGGCGCGGCCAGGCCGTCTACATTCGATCGCTCTTCGACGCCAACCGAGACGTGCGAGATCCTCGCAAGCAAAAGGTCAGCCTGGGTTCTACGGATTTTATGAGTGGAAGGGGATGTGTGGCTAAATGGCAGGCAGATTCTACTTCGCGAGACAGAGAAGCTTCTGGAGAGCTGGAAACACCCCGATCCCTACCGTGCGCCCACGGCTCCTGGAGGTATGAGCATCATCTACGCAACCGTTACAAAATGGATTGGCCTGTCTGACTAACGGGTTCTTTCTTACAGGATCGAAATACGAGAGAAACCTTCCGGCGCGCGATTTGCCTTGTAAGCTACCGTCACCTTCCAGTCGTTCCACTGCAGTTTGTTGGATGATATGCTGACTACATATCTCACTTCTAGACGCAGATGCTCCTGGTGCTCATTGATAGACGAGTTTGTAATATAGCAGAAATACCAGAAAACGTGTTTGACCGTCGTTTCTATTAAAATAGAACAAGGCTTTTGAGAACGAACAACATGGTTCATATCGCTCGAAATTGACGGAATTCGAATGACAAGTGAATTCGCATCGATTTCCAGTAAGAGTAGTAAGTGAAAATCAATGCGAAGGTATTATTGTAAACTCCCCTTAAGAGCACCCCGATTCATAAGCATTCCTCCTTATGAGCACCTGAAAACCGTGCCAGTTTTGAATCTGTATATAAAAGTGCTCAACCTCTGTTTATTAGAATTGTCCTTAATTTTTTTCATCTCTACTGTATAAAGGTGCTATTATTCAGGTGAGCTGATTGCCGTTTTTGGAGTTATGCGCGTGCTTTGTTGACATGTCTAAAATGTTTTTAAATGTTACCAACTAATACAGGAATACTATTTCTAATGATGAGAAAGAGTTTTTACGTGCTTGTTATTGGTTGGTGCCTTGCTTGACTTTGTGGGTTACGGAATCACTCCGTTGTTGGTGTATATATATAATATGCGATCGTGCATATAGTCAGTGCTATATGTATATATATATATATATACCAATACAATGCGGCTACACCAATTGATCACTAGACCTTATTGTTGATAGAGAAAAGAGATCCATTCACATCAAAAAAACAAGCCTGATACTCGCCAATGGCAAAAATATGACTTGTATATAGATTGACGTTGATTTTCTATACAATTCCTCAATTGCTGCTCCTGGTTACAAGCATTTCCTCTTTATAAGTATCACATGTGCCCATTTCTTTTTAGGTGCTTACAAGTAGAGTTTACAACAGTAAAAAGCGAGTAAATGTAAGGATTAAGCTCAAGAGTAGTTGTATTTCAAGGGCTATTTGATCATCGCGCCAAATGCGGCGCGGATATACTCTCAGAGCGGCCAGAGACCATGTCCGTGGACATAATGTACAACCATTTAATAAACGCAAAAAACAAGAGCCATGAATGTGTCCGTCCAGAACCCCATTACCTCATCAAAATCCAAACCACGCCGAAACGAAAAGGAAAAAAAAAGAACTAATGAAACAAAACCGTTTACAACTCCTGGCTGGGGTTCTTCCCGCTCTTGGGAGTCTTCTTGGGCAGAAGGTCTGTGATGCGTTAGAACCGAGACTTGAAGGTCGGGGAAGACAAGAAAACGTACTCTGGTGAATGTTGGGGAGGACACCACCCTGGGCGATGGTGACGTGACCCAGAAGCTTGTTCAACTCCTCATCGTTACGGATGGCGAGCTGCAAGTGACGGGGAATGATACGGGTCTTCTTGTTGTCACGGGCGGCGTTACCAGCCAACTCGAGAATTTCAGCAGCGAGGTACTCGAGAACGGCAGCCAGGTAGACAGGAGCACCTTGGATCACGTTAGATAAGAGAAAACGACGCGTCTTGGGAACAATCCAGAGCTTACCGGCACCAACACGCTGGGCGTAGTTGCCCTTGCGCAGAAGACGGTGAACACGACCGACAGGGAAGGCGAGACCAGCCTTGGACGAACGCCTGTAGTGGAACAGTTAGTGGAATTGATCGAATCCGAAACCAAAGTAAACAAAACACGTACGACTGCGAGTTCTTGCTGCCAGAGGCCTTGCCACCAGATTTGCCGCCAGTCATTTTGATGGATGGGGTGTGTGATGTGATTGAAAAGGTAGAAAAAGGTAGTAGAAGATGCGTTGATTCAGCGAGATGGACGTGGGAGAAGAGAACGAAGCAAGAGAGAGGATGGGCGGGATGGAGGCGACGGGGGAGAGCTTTATAAGAATGCGCCTTGGGTGACGTGCACGACGGGAGCCGCCCTCCAGATCACCTTCTCGCTTAGGTCAGCTGGCCAATCAGTTGCCGCATCAGACGCGTCCACGCGCAAAAACAACAAGCTGCCCGCGCGCTCTGACTGGCCCGCGTCGCCCCACCGCCCACCTAGTGCGTTACGAGAGCCGGTTACGGGCCATTACGGGCTGCTCGGCGGGGTCGCCCGGCCGCTGCGCACCTTAAAGCGCTCTCCTGCGCGAATAATCATACAGATCATACGGCTCCCTTACCGTATTGAAATTCTGGCTCCCTGGATCACCCAGCCATTTCGCAAGCCACTATAAGAGCACACCACTCCCCGGCATCTGCGCAGCCCTCTTCCAAATTCCTGTTCTCTCCTCATCCACACGCTCAACTCCTGTCTCATCCATCATCCATCACCCTTCAGTCTTTCTGATTTAATTCTTTTATCACATTTACAAAAATCCACAATGCCTCCCAAGACTGCCGAAAAGAAGCCCAGCACTGGTGGCAAGGCCCCAGCTGGCAAGGCTCCTGCTGAGAAGAAGGAAGCCGGCAAGAAGACTGCCACTGCCGCCTCTGGCGAGAAGAAGAAGCGTGGCAAGACCCGCAAGGAGACCTACTCCTCGTACATCTACAAGGGTGAGTTGCCTTGGTTGTTTTCGTGTTGTTTTCGCGTCTTTATTTACTAACGCGTCGCGTTCTCCAGTCCTTAAGCAAGTTCACCCCGACACTGGTATCTCGACCCGTGCCATGTCGATCCTGAACTCGTTTGTCAATGGTAAGTCGCGTATTGTTTTCGCGTCTCGAGACGAAGCTAATCCCGATTCCAGATATCTTCGAGCGCGTCGCCACTGAAGCCTCCAAGCTTGCCTCATACAACAAGAAGTCTACCATCTCTTCCCGGGAAATCCAGACCTCTGTCCGTCTTATCCTGCCTGGTGAATTGGCCAAGCACGCCGTTTCGGAAGGCACAAAGGCCGTCACCAAGTACTCTTCTTCTGCCAAATAGATGGGTTGTTGACGACGTTTGTTTTGTCTTTTTCTGCTCCTTTTTTTTTTATTGTACTTTTTAGCTGCTTCGGGCTGCCAAATCGAGGCAGCGGGTATGGGTGTTCGTGGGTTTCTAATGCGTCATGGGATGGTTCTTTTTTCTTTACTTGGCCGGATGATTTTACGGTTGCAATTCACATGTGGTGAACGTGGGCTATCATACCGCGGGATTGGGCTTGATCGGACAGTCTCATTCTAGAAATTCAACACAAATTTCAGTGCACATTTTATCTTATTCCTCTTCCTGTTCTTGCTGAAATTGTATTGGGTGGAATCGCGTCTACCTATTCTTCTAACTCGCTATCATCCAGTGCTTCAACCTCGTCCAGCGCAGTCGCTCGTTCATGCGTCGGACTGGGCGCAGTCTCGGAATTGGCGGCGTGAACATGAACAATCGCTTTTCCAGTTTCTTGCGGTGTTTGAATGCGCCGCTTCCAGTCAGTCCAGTCATCCTCGTCCTTGATCAGAAATCCGACCAGCATGCTGGGATCCATGTCGTCGATATGCAACCGCCGGAGTCTGCGGGTGTGATAACTATCCAGCTCTTCTTGCGTGTACTTTTGTCCCTTTTCCCTGGGCGGCAGTGCAGGTCGAGTATGATGGGGGTCGAGGTAAAAGTAATACGGGTTCTGGACGCCTACGAAGTAATGTGACGCTGACGGTCGGCCCCTGCCCTCTTATCAGCGCCATTCTGTTACGCGTTTGGTTTTCCGCGCGCCAACGGAATAGGGAAAAAAAACATACCCTGCGATCCCTATTGACTGAGGCATCATTAGTGCCTCCTCGAGGCTTTTGCGGTATACCGGTGTGACGCGATCGATTCCGAGTCGGATGCCTAGCAGGATCAAGGTCGGTCGCATGTGGCCTGAGTTGTCGAGAGCGACTGCTCTGAATCGGTCTTCGTAGACATCCGAACTATCGTTGGTCACGTAGACATTTAGTCCCGCGTCTGAATGTTCCTGGCAGAGGGCCCTGCCAGTCAATTACCGTCAGTTTATGGATCTGAGTGCTTGGGACGCGACTTCATACTCGATACATCTGGATGTGGCAGAAGGACCGAACCATTCTCCGGGGTGCTTGCCGCAGTATAACGATCCATGATTCACGAATCGGTGTATTGAAAAGGGCGCATCGGGCTCGTCTGCAAACATGGATAGCAACCTGCTCTCATCTTCCTCTCTTGTTCCTCGGCGCCAGTCTGTGGTTATCAGAATTTGATTTCCCGTAGAGTATAGCACGTAGAGAAAGATCATACCTCGACCCAGTTGTGAGACAAATATAGCATTGGCAAGAAGACTCTGCCCCGAACGTATCATGCAGCCCCAGCCAGTATCTGACGTAAACCCTTCGGTGAGATGGCTTCGCAGGCGAACACCCAGTGACATTGCCTGCGACGCATTTTGGTCTTCGGATTTGGCGATCGTTGGAAAGTTGGATCTGTATGTCATCCAGATCTTCGACTCGAAATCATCCAGAAACGCCTTGGGCCAGCCAAGGGATGAGGTGGTGGAGGAGGAGGTAGTGGTAGCTGGCCTCTTCCCTGGCGTTTGCTTGTCCGAGCTTGGAGTTTCCGTGCTTAGCTCGTCCGGTGTCTTGTTTGTTTGTTTTTGTTGTTTTTCGGTTTCGGACGAAGGTTGCTGTTGTGACGTTTCGCTGGGAGGAGCTGCTGCGCCTAGGTCTAGAAAGTCCTCGTCTTGCGTGACATACTGGCTCCCGAGACACCACAGTCGAGAACCGGGCCCTTCCTCGTTCTTGGGTTCGGGGTCCCAGAAATATTGCACGATACGCTTGTAGCGACCGATGTCAATATTATTCATGACTGTGGTTGCTTCTGGGTGAAGCGCCCGGGGTGGTGGGAGCAGGAAGTTCGTGTGGTACCGTCGATGTGATGCGGGGTGTTTGTTGATGCGGAGGTTGTATATTATATATATCTCACTCGGGTTGTAGTAAGTCGAGGGTCTAGATATCACTTGACAGTATAAGGTACAGGCCAAACGCCAACTAACCAACGAAAAAAGACTCTGCGCGTGGTAACAGGAACGGAAATACCGAGCAAACAGGGAAATGCGCCCTGGCTGCCTGTCCTCATGCGCCGAGATCAATCACTCTCTCATGACGCACTGCACGCGGACGAGCCTCAGGCAGCACCAGTGGGGGCCCGCAGCAAGGCTAGAGCACTATTACTCAAACAACCTCCAAGGCTGTATAAAGGGTTAGAGATTTTTACTGTAAGCTTACACGGGTCTAAAGTCAAATATACGTAGAATTACTTGACCATCGCTCCCACCCCGCAAGGATCAGAGCGTACAGCGCAGCCAACAGGAGGTAATTAGTTTGGCACAGCTATCAGGATGGATCGGAATCGGCCAGATAAAACTTTGTTCCGGCCACAACAGCAAATCAGCTCCAGGGACGCGGAAGGGTCACATGAGCCCTCGGGCTTCGCGATATGACGCACGGGTGTCACGTGATGCGCCAGAGAACCGGACGTATGACCCACTTTTCAATTTCCATGGGGTGCGCACTTGGTCTCCCTTTCACTCACCGTAGCTAGCGCCCGTAGCATCAGCCAATCAGAATTAGAATAACTGCAAGGAAGTGCATTTCTTGGCGCTACGGAAGCCCGGGACTATATTGCTTTTTCGTAAAGGGTAAATAATAGACCGCCTGCCTAATTTGACCGGTAAGTATATTGCCGCGAACTCCAAGAAACTAATAACAACGCGTCTACATAGCGCCAAGGAAAATTCTTTTTAAACAAATAGCTTTTTACCCAGGTAAATATGCAATTTTAGTGTCAAGTTTGGCGTTACAGGAACTTATTTAGTGTCTACACCCTATGGTGGTTTTTTTAGATAAATTTTCGAATATTTTTACTTATGGTAGTGGAAGAAGCATGTAGAGGTTGAAAATATATATATGTTATATATAATTGCAGAGTACATCCTCAGATTTTCTGAAAAGCTAGAAAAAGCGGCATAATTGGGATTTCTAAGAATTTTATTGGCCGGATGAGCTCACCGCCGGCGATGACTAATTAGCGCTAAATGGGGATGTATTAAGAATATTCGATATTTATTTAAAAATCAACTAAGAATCCTTGCGCGGTATCTGCGCAGTGTTTCCGACATACCATAAATATCCAGATAGTAAGTTGAAATGCGATTGAAATGATTTCAAAAGTCTTGTTTAAAACCGACAGTGCACAGACCAAGTGATACAGTGGGCGGTGAAATAATTATCCGGGTGCGTAACCTGTCGATCAGGATACGGCAATGCATTGGAATCGGCTTCAGCGGAACCACGCTCCCGGTTGCGACAGCGGGTATGTGCGTAGATGCCCTTAAAACTTTCAATCCTACTTACGAAGCAAGTCGAAATGCTGTTGAAACGATTTTCCGCTTTATTACAAAAAAATGGTAAACGTGCTCTACGCTCAGACCCCTTGGTGGAATGGCGGTGGAATGATAATCCGATTCCAACACCTGAACCGTGCGTTGCCGCTGTCCGCTATACGCTCTTGCATGACTAAGTCGGCGATAACCCGTTGAGTGTTATCGCAATCCGAGGCTGAACTTTCAAGGACTTCAATCAAACACGCACCACGCCGAGACACGAAACGCGACAATCACAATGTCTCGGTAAAACCACCACTCCGTCGAAGGTCCCTGGAGCCAGAGAATGAGCCAGCAACGCGCCGTACACACCGTCAACTTATCCATCAGAAACCAATCAGACTCGATGCATTTCCCCACGGCGAACAGCACAGCGCACGCTGTGACAGCAGATGACAACCTCTTCTTCACCGACGTACGCGGCGAAGACCCAAACCCTACAGAGCTCGTCGACTATACCCCGCCGAATCCAGAAACATCTAGCACTATCGACAGCAGCGAAGATGAGGTTATTTTCAATGGGCGGGGCGGCTCTCGAACTAACATCGAAAATAGCCGTGTGCGTGCGAAAGACACACCAGCGTCAGTGCAGGTCAGAACACTGGACGAAAGTACCCTGGTCGCAAACGGGCCATTCATCAGAGAAACTATTGATCCTACCCCAACAGCACTGCGAAACGTAACCAGTGCAAAGAAAAAAAGAAACCCGCGTCAACGATTCCAGCAGGCGTTCTTTGCTCAAAACGACGATGCAATACTGGCCGACTATGTCGCAAACATGGATTCCCAATATGCCCTGCCCGATGACTCGTCTGGTGACGATTTGTCTGATGACCAGTCAGAATTATCAGACGAAGACCCGGTGAAAATGCGCAGGGCAATAGCCTTTGGACAGAAGAACACCCGAAAACCTAAAGGCGCCCTTCCCGAGAACGAGTTGCCTGACCTGATCAACAGTGAACCCACAGGAAAAGAAGCGACGGGATCCCAGGATGATTCTACAGACGATGAACAGTCCGATGATAGCGAAGTATCAGTATCACTAAGCGACCTCATATCGTATTCTCAGCGTCGGCCTCCCAAGGACTTGAGAGCCAAAAACATGACACAAAAACTTCCACGTACAAACGCATACGATGACTTCCTTGACTACGAGAAATTTGCCGATTTCGACATCATGGACCTTGAACGTGACAGCCTCCACAAAAAGAAAAAGAAGAAGAAGGGTCACAAACTTGATTTTGATCTTAGTGATAGCGACCTCGAAATGCAACTACAGGAAGGCTGGGAAAGAGATAGGAACAAAAAGAAGGCCAAGAAACGAGAAAGAGAGCAACTCCGTGCCCAGGGTCTACTTGGAAAACGGTCGAAACCCTCCGCAGAAGGAGCAGGCATCACCATGGAGGAGGTGAAAACGCAAGTCAAGGGCTTCCTCCTGTCATCTGCTGACACGTATGTTCGTTCTAAGTCTATTCAATGCATCACACTAACTGTTTTCTGTAGCTTGGATCTGCCACCCATGGACAAGAAGCAAAGGAGGGTGGTGCATGAACTTGCAAATGCCGTGTCGCTCAAGTCACAATCGAGAGGCAAAGGATCCACTAGATACCCGGTCATGTACAAGACTGCCAGAACCCCCAATTTCAACGGCAAGCACAGTGTTAAACTCGACAAGATCCTCTCCCAGTCTCGATTCGTCAAGATTGGGAATATGCGGCCACGCAACTATGACAAGGAGCCAAAGAAAGGGAAGAATATACAGCGCAGCAAAGGTGATTTCGGATACACTGAAGGGGATGTCGTCGGAGGCTCCGCTCCAGAAATCGGAGCCAACAACAAGGGCCGGGCGATGCTGGAAAAGATGGGCTGGAGCTCTGGAACAGCTCTGGGTGCTCTGAACAACAAGGGTATCTTGCAACCGGTGACGCAAGTCATGAAGAACTCCCGTGCAGGTCTGGGTTAAGAACATGATGGTGCGGTCAAGATATACTGCGTCAGCATATCTTCTTTTTCTCTCTCCCCATTCTCATTAGATATGAGCTATTTTCGTAGACATAGAATCTAGATTCGAAATTCTATTTCTTCTTTCCCTTCTTCTGAGAAGGCTGTACCTTTGAAACTGGCTGAGCATGCCCCTCCTCTCTTATATGCGAGAACAGCTGTGTTCGAGAGGGAAACACGCTGTGGCACTGCGAGCAGCTATGTTGGGACGCTGATGCCTGTGCTGCGGCCTTTTTAGCCCTCTTTTGTTTGGCCTTGCCTATTTTTGGGACGGGAGCCTCTACATCAGGAGATGATGCGTTCAGAGGATTTGATATTTCAACATCGGAGTCCGCTCGGTTTAAATGGTCTGCGTTTATTCTGGACTGCACTTCTTCTCGGGCCGTGTAGTCGTCATCATCTTCGTCCGAAGCAGATGGTGGCGAGCCCGTTTGTGCTTGAGAGTCTGGGGTGGGATCATCGTTTGCATCTTTCGACGCTGGTGCTGGTGTCCCCTCTGCCGTGGTATCTGGTTCGACAGTAGCTGAATCACTGGGGTCCAAGTTTTCTCCTTGTTCTCCAGGCTTTTCGTCCACCTTTAAATCTTCAAAGAGCTGAAGTTCTTCATCTTGAAACCTCATTTCAAAGCGGAGCTGCTTGACTGCTTTTGTATGCTTTTTGCTGCGCTCATGCGCCTCGAATTGTTTTTCGCTTTTGAATGTCTTGTCGCAGACGATACATTCAAAATGTTCCACTTCGGATTCCGAGCTTTCATCCTCTTCGTCCTCGATTTCTTCCATCCGAGCCCAGTCTGGCGTAACATGCTCTTGTAGCTTTGCTTGATTCGCAGCGCGAGACCGCGCAGCCTGCGCAGCGGCGGCTTCACGTAGCGTACGCTGTCGTTCAGCCTCGCTTTGCATATTCGACTTGTACCGCGGGTCGCGCTTTTTCACAAACGCGACGAGAGAGCGCACTGCGTCATTGTATTCCCGAATCGCATCGTCTCGCAGCTTTCTGTTCTCCTTCTCCATCAACCGCCGGATGCGACGATCTGGGGCGTCGTTCAATTTGTACGTGTCTTTCCACGCAAAGGACTTGCTCGTCGAAAAATTGGCCCAGACCGCGTAGAACGGGCGCACCACGTCGTCAAAGGAATCGTCCTTGTGGCCGAAACTCGGATAGTCTTCGGGCTGCGAATTCTCCCAGCGGCACGCAAGTTCTTCTTCTCGAGTGATCTGATCGAAAACATCCATCAAGCCGCCGAAAAACCCGTTGGGGGAATCTGAAAAGTCCATGCGAGGGTTGAATTTGAGTAACAGATTCGTAATTTCAGACGTTGTCATTCGAAACCGTCCCGGCGTGCCCCCGTCATCATCGTGTGATCCATCCTCTGTAAAAACAACATCTCGGTGCGAGTCGTACCATGCCCTTTCTTGGGGATCGGAGAGAACTTCGTATGCACATTGCACCTCGGCAAATAATTTGGTTGCAGCCTCTACATTGTCATAGTTCCTGTCAGGATGCAGTTCCAAAGCTTTCCTTCGATAAGCTTTTTTGATGCTGCGACAAGCCGGTCAGCAAGAAGAAAAAAGTGGAAAAAAAAAAGGCTGTAGCGATCAAGACTTACTCTTCCTCTGATGCGTCGCGTTCAAGATCCAGCAACTTGTAGTAGTCAGCTCGATGGTCACTTCCGTCCTGGGCTTGGCTGTCGCCTTTACCAGTATTGGTAGACTGACTCTGTCCCATGTTTTGAAAGTTTCCTCCTTCTCAAAAGCAGATCAAGATCATATTAGTGGGGTGTGTGGGTGGGTTGGATCGGCGAGGTCGACAGTGGATTGTGGATTTGTGGAGTCGCGCGTGGACGTGAAGGTGGCGTCGGGCTTTCGCGCTGCGGCCGGGGTTCAACATTGACAAATGCAACGAGGCCGACTTCATTCACCTTGCTCATCTCACCTCGTCTCGGTTAGTGTTTGCTGTAGGAGACAACAAGGGCACGAAAAAATAATAATAAAGACAAGAAAAAGCATATCTACACGTTGTATTTCCTGAACCGTGCTCGACTATGCGTCATAGTCTGACGGCTCTTCCCGACGAAGTTCTACAGCTCATATTGCAGTATCTCGATCCGTATGGGTGTTTGGCTCTTGAGAGGACTGCTCGAAGATTCACCAGCGTTGCAAATGAGCCAGCGATATGGCGATACTACTGCCAGACGCTGTTCCATTACTGGGACAGAAAGCATGATATCGAGAACAAGATGAACCAACCTCCTTCTTCTATCGACTGGAAAGCAATATTCGTCCAGAGGCACAGAGTTGACAGCGAGACTACGAGGAATTTGAACGATATTCTATCAAGCCAATGCGGCCGTATCCAAAAGGTCCAATCAATTATGAATTCCGGCTACGATGTGAAAGATACTCTTAGGCGCCACGCCCACGCCGAAGATGATCAAGATGATCACCTGGCTCGAATGTGCGTGGATACCTGCACTGACTACAAATGGAAGTTTCTGACTTGAACTAGATACTATAGTAATACGATCATGGACTGTCTCAGTCGGAACATGGCTATATCCGAGTGGGCCAAGTTAAGAGATGGCGAGACCGTGTCTCTTGAGCGTGCCTTGGGGTGTTTTGACCTCTTTGTTTCTCAAGGCTATATTGAAAGCCTAGAAGAGGTATGCTGGACCTTTGTTTTGCACTCAAGTTTAATTTGAATGCTGAAAATGTCATAGGTTAGCAAGATGCTCGATGCCGTGGCAGAGGACCTTTCAAATAGGAACCCAGACCTTGAAAACCTCTCTCCCCGCGAGAAAGCATCATTTATTGCATCATTTTTGCGACTAAATAATTTCACCGGAATCGCCCCTGATAGAGAGTACCACAGCCTTGAGCATAACTTTCTTGGCTTCGCTCTCAAGGACCAAGAGCACAATTCTTTGCCGTTAATATCTGCCTCGATATTTTGCTATATTGCTCGGCATTTTGGCCTCGACGCTCACCCGTGCGGATTCCCCTTCCACGTCCTGGTTATTATCTTTCCCTCACCGGGCTTTGACATGAACGGCCATGCTACAAATGGAGACAACGCTGGCGTACCAATGTACATGGATCCCTTTCGTTCCGGGGAAGAAACATGTGTCGCCGACTTGCAGAGTCAGTTGAATCTCCTGGGGGCGTCACCGACAGAGCAATCCACGTTCCTTGGAGAGTCTCAGACCTCAGAAATCGTGTTGAGATGTGGAAGGAACGTAATGAATTCAGTGCGTGTCATACTCGGTTCCGAATTTTCAAAAGTGGATATTGAAAGTGCTGGGTATGCCGGCCTTTGGTCGTTTATGCTTGTTAATCCGTACGGAAGATTGATGGAGATCCGGCGGCATCTTCCCTGGTTTATGGATGTTTTCGCCTCGGAATTTCCCTGGGATATATATTTAGTCGAAAAACACGTCCTACCCCTGTTCGAGGGGCTTTTGGAATTCAGGCATTTGATGGAGAGTCTCCATGCAATACGTGCAGCTGACGAAACACCGAAGAGTGTTCGAAGGCGTGAGGATGTACAAAAGACCATCAAATATCAAGTTGGGGATGTTTTCCGTCACCGGCGCTATGATTACACCGCGATGATCATAGGCTGGGACCCAGAGTGCGGAGCAGGAGAACATTGGATGAGACGAATGAATATTGATAAGCTCCAGGCTGGCAGGCACCAAAGTTTTTATCATGTCCAGTAGGTTCTTTATCTGTGCTGTTTGATTATCAACTTGCTAATTGGGGATTTGCAGTGTCGAAGACAAAAGCGTGCGATATGTTGCGGAGGAGAACATTGAGGTTATCAAGCCTACATTATCACAACTTCCCAGCAGTCTTTTGGCTATTGCCGGGAAGCATTTCAAACGATGGGACGAGGAGGAAAGGAGGTTTGTAAGCAATATAGAAGATGAGTATCCTGATGGGTGAGCGTCTTGTTTTGAAGCATATTTAATAATCTTAGTGGTAGTAGTCTTGTTAATCTAGTATATGAAGAGGGTACGTTTGTCCGGTACCACACAGATTATGCTGCCGGCACGAAAAAATACAGGGGTTCCCTATTGATGCAAGCTCTAATAAAAAATTCCTTAATAACTACCACTCACTTGTAAGGTTGTTGGTTTGCGTACGTTAGGGCCAGGGCCCTGATATTGAGTTCCTATTTTTATAATAGTATACGTACTCAGTTTTAGCCTAATTTTAAAGCTGAACGCGGGGACAAATCATTTGGCTTGGCTCGCACTATTCAACCATTAAGAAAAAGAGAAACAAGGAAGAAAAAGGAAAAGAGGGCCAAATAGCAAATACCAGAGGCGCTGACAGGTAGTGGCCCCATAACTCAAGCGTGGATCGACAGCTGCTTTGCCGTTTCTAGTACCATGCAGCGCTGTCCTGTCATCATCATCTATCTGAATATCGGAAAAATAAAGCATATAACTTGAAATATAACTCTATGAGAATGATCAAGACCACAATTTGATCATTGAACTGGTACGCAACAACGACATGGCTAAGTTACTTTTGCTCTCAGCCCTCGGCGTCGTTGCTGCTGCCATCGACGTCACTGTTCCGCAGTTCGTATCGGAATCGGTAGCGATTGTACCAGGTGATTTTGTCGGTGTTGGTTTTGAAATCGCATTCCTTAATTCATACGACAATGAGTTCTCCAATAACTTGGTCGACTCGCTTGCATCGCGCATGGGCAAGCCGCCAGTAATTCGAATTGGCGGCACCAGTGGGTATATTTTGACCGTCTTCCCATAACAATTATCATAAATAAAAAGAACAAACTAATTCCTGGGAAGGGATTCTCTGTTATTCGACCCAAATCAGAAAGAAAACACTACCTGTGTTACCAGTGGTGGTGATTGTCCAAACGGTTCAGACGCCGACTTCATCCTGGGCCCGTCTTATTTTGACGGTTTAAAGAGCTTTGCCAATTACTCTTTCACATTTCAAGCGCCACTGAACTACCCTATTAATAAAACCAATGTTTTGGAATATGTGAACCGCGCCTATTCAGTCTTGGGGTCGGATCGAGTGGCTGCGATTGCACTCGGAAACGAGGTTGCTTATCACGGACACGACAACAAACCCAAGGAATATGTTAGCAACGCTGGCTTAATGATTGAATATATTACCGAATCTTTGAACCTAACTGGAGAAGATTCTCGGATTTTCCAAGTTTTGGACATGGGCAGTTCGACTGTGGATTCGGGGAGCCCATATACACTGTATGTATCGTCCAGGCTGTTTCTGCACATCTCTTCACTCATGTCCATTTCAGACAAGACGCCTTCGAAGCCGGTCTCAATAGTAATAGCACCGTCAAGTACGCTGCTGAGCATTTCTACCAACTCGGCGGTGGAATGAATGCTATCAAAACAGGTATTTCTTCAGCCACCATGGCTTCCAGTGTAAGTCGCACGAAGTACCAACTAAATGGTGATAGATATGACCCAATTGATGAACCATACGTTTACCAAACAAAAATTCGTTAATCACGACTCGTCCATCTCCTATCTTCACGAAAACCATCCAGACATCCCCTACTTCTTGAGTGAAACTGGCAGCTCCCTAGTCGGTGGGTTTGACCTGTCTGGTGTATTTGGCGACTGTCTTTGGTCAATTGATTTCCAGCTATATGCCATCACCAGAGGCGTTGCTCGGGTTGCCGGTACACAGCGTCCCGTGGCCTCGCATAGTCTTTGGGTGCCTGTCTCCGGCCTTCCTGACACTCCCGGCCCATCAGTGCGCGCCCCATTCATGGCACAGCTATTTGTCGCTGATTTCATTGGTAAGAGCAATGAGACTCGCGTGACAAATCTAATGCTAGGCCGAGATTTTCTAAGTGCTTATGCTGCTTATGAGGGGACCACTCTAAAGCGTGTTGCATTGGTAAACCTACGCAACTGGAGCAAGAGTGACGGCACTGAACGTGGCAACGAGACGTTTTCAATCCAAGTTCCAAGCAATGTAACCAGTGTGAGGGTAGAAACATTGAGTGCGTTGACAGGCACACAAGCACGAGGATTTGATTTGGATCCGTCGGAGAATATCACCTGGGCAGGCATGCAGTTTTCCTACAAGGTCGACGATGGCAAGGGACACCACACTACGGAAACGAGCACGACTGTTGATGTGAAAGATGGCGAGGCTGCGGTGACGGTGTGGGATAGCGGGGCGGCTATTGTGTATTTTTAACGGTCAATTATTATTAACAAAGTACTTCGAATAGTTCTATCGTCGACATTGATGGTGTAGCCTAGATCTGACTATACAAACTATTTTGGCAAAGTTCATAACTCGTGCCAACTGTGTGCACGTCCAGACTGGAGTCAATTTTTGTTTGGCTCCGTACGACGACCTTTTGTCTAGTACCGATTAGGTATTTGACATGAAACTTCCTGCCTGTTACACCCTGAGAGACTCGGTGTATGTTCCCTCCCGCATGCAGAACGTATATGTGATATCCAACCTGGGCGCAGACTGACCACTTACGACATGTACCCAAGACAAAGTCTCAATCCTCTGCCACACAGGAATTCGTTCCATACCCTGTGTCAATCCCGCCTCCTCAAGCTCACCCTCCTCAATCTCGATTACCCGCTCAACCACCCTGGCAGCAAAGATGCTATTCCAAACCGCCTCCCGTATGGTTTGCCGTCGCAAGATGTTCAAGACCTGGCGCCGGACTATGGGATGCCGGCATTTGACCCCGATGATGTAAAGCACGGGGACAATTCCAACCTCCGGTGTAAAAGTCGGCTGCAACCATTCCGAACACTGCTCATGCGCCACTATATCGCCCGCCAAGACCAAGCATTGTTGGAATTTGGGCAGGTAATCATCGTAGGCCATTTCCCTGCCAGGTCCGTAACTACTGACGAGAGTCCATGCGATAGTATGTTGTAGGCGCAGCAGTGATGCGAGCCGATGAGTTTCAAGATCATTCTCATAGGAGCTGCCTTGTTGCAGCATGGTTTCGAAGAAACTCAACCACGTTTCCAGCTGCGCGAGAATTATATTCTTAAGTGACAAAGATGATGGCGGCATTTCACCCATCGGGCACATTTGCTGTTCTGTGTTGCGCAGTCTCATCACCCGAGCGACGAGGATCTGGAGGTGGTCGGCCGCTTGGTCGAGAGACCAAAAGGTATTGCCGGAGGATGGAAGCTGGGACGTAAATGTTTCTTGGATGCCGGCTGGGGTCCAGTCGACCAGAAACGTTACGGCCTGCATGTCGAGACGGCAGATCTGTCTTGTGATTTGGCAGATAAGTGTGCCAATCCCTGAGAGTCTAGCATCGTCATAAGTACTGCTGTTATTTAGTATAGCCTTGTCGATGTTGCGCGAGAGCCCCACACCTCCACGTAGGTGCTTCACTGCTTGCACGTAGTTGCCTGCGAGATAATCAAAGCAGATGAAGAGATAGCAGACCAAAAGGGTGATGGCTGTTATTTCGGTGTTGTCACCGCCTTCTTGGTTCAGAAGAAGTTGAATGGCATGGTTATAGTGACGCAAAGGAGCTTTATCCGGTGACCAGTCTTTCAAGGATTGGGATCGGTGCACACCGACGCTAGAGTCGTGATCCAAGTATTTTCGGTGGATCATGGCCAGAGCAATGGCGGCATACCGCACTGCTGGTACTGTTTGGGAGAAGAACATGAGGGTCTTCTGCCATGATTCGCAGGGGTGGTATTCATTCAGATGCTTGATCGAAATACACTCGAAAAAATACATTGCCTCTGCATGTGCTGGCCTAGTGACTGGTAAAATCATGAAGGGTCCGAGATTCTGCACAATGGGGTCATGATACGCACTGATCGTAGTGCAAGGGTGGTAATTATGGAAACTCTCTGCTCTGTCGGCTTTCTCGTTGCTATTATCACTTGATTCAATCTCGGTCTTCTTGGTCTTGAAAGCGGGGGGTATCGCACTATAGCCGTCACAGGTGCGGCCTGTGGAATGGCATTTCAAGCAGGAAGGCTGAGATAGATCACATTTTACTTTCCTTATCCTGAGAGGCGCACCGAGGTTGGGGATCAGCTTTTGAGACTATGAACAGAATTGATCGCACCGTAGCAATACACGGAGTCGAGACTCACTTGCAAGTCTTACAACCTAGTCTTGACTTTGGAGCGAACTTGCGAGGCCTTTTTCTCCAAGCTAAACTGGCAGCTTTGGTGTTCTCGTTGTTAATCTTGTCCATCACGCTGATGCTAGCTGGCCAAGGTTTGCAGGACGTATGCGCCGTTTCCGACACAGGACGATCCCGAGGTCATCACTTCGACCCATCGGCCGCGCGACATTAGCTTCGAAAAGCAAATGATAGGGGATACCGGTCGAATTCCAGGATCGTCTATATTCCTGTTTGTATGTCAACGAGGGAGTCATCACCCCATTTTTTGCGATGGACACTTGGAAGTTGGATGACAGGAGGAAGACCGAATAGGGAAGGAAGGTGCCCCGATCGTGCTAATACCTGATATAGACTAGTGTGAATTTGGGTCGATTATCATTGGTTGGTTCGTACAAGTGGGGTGACGAGAACTCTATTTTATGGAGAAAATCGAATATCAAATACGTATAGTAATACGTAACTAGTAAATGTATAGCTAAGGTAAGCTAATTGGAATAAATATTAATACAGGCCGGCAACTTGTAAGTGTTGATTAGCTTGTACATACAAATGGGGCGCTAAGGAGGTATTTAATTAAGGGGTAATACGGAGATTCCTTTAATGTCCCTGGATTTTGCTGCTGAGTGTGTATTCAGAGCCCTAATCTCACTTGAGATTCGGTAGATAAAGTAAAGCCTTATACCCACTAATACACTGCCGCAGGCAAGATATTATGCCATTATTTTCCAAAGTTGAACCTGTCGTGTTAAAATAGATATTGATTGGATGTTTCGTACAAGCGGAGTGTCCGAGAGAGTGTGCGCAACATGTATTGTCAGTTGATGGAAAGAATGTAGCTGCCTAATGAGTTGAGCAGTTACATCCGGAAAATTTTATTGACAAATATATTGGAAATACAGCTAGTATAAGTAGTTCTCTGATATCGCAATTGTGCCGACTGCAATGTCCTTGCAAGCAACATAACAGAAACCTCGGTGAGAAGCCTCCCGGGAATAACAATGAAACGAATTGTGAATGCTCTCATCCTTCTCATGGGCTTGGGATGCAAAGCCGATAGTAGGCAGGATCCGGGCATGGTATATGAGTTTGACAATGTGAGTCTTGGGCTTTGCCGAACCACATCCTCTAAGGCTTTCAAGGATTCTGACTTGCCATCTAGATCGAACCATCAGCCAACCTCACGTGGAAACCATGTTTCGATGACTTTTCATGCTCTAAACTGGAAGTTCCTTTGGATTATTCAAACAGAAGCCTTGGCACGACGTCAATTGCCTTCATAAAATTGGCTGGCAAGAATGCCACCGTCGAGTCCCCAAGCATTGTACTCAGCCCCGGTAATATCTCGATCAAATCAATAAAACAAAGTTACCTGACATACATGTGACTTAACTGACGCCTTGTTAGGCGGCCCGGGTAATTCTGGTATCGACCTTCTCCTCACATCCCGGACCCTCGCAGGGCAAATCTTCGGAGAGCAGTACAACATCGTCTCCTTTGACCCTCGCGGTGTGAACAACAGCGGTTTGGGGCTCGACTGCTTCTCAGGGAACACAGAAGCAAGATTAACCTTTAATCGACTGCACAGTACAGGCGCTACAAACGTCTCATCAACATCGCTGGAGGAACAGTACTATTCAAGTTCTATCTACGGAGAGTGGTGCAACTATGCTGTTGAGAACGAGTCCCCTTACGGATATTATGTCACTACCCCGGCGGTCGCCCATGATCTGCTTACATTTATAGAAGCTGAGGCCGAGGTAGTCGGTCAGTCACCATCCGACGCCAAATTGTGGTGTTATGGCGTCAGTTACGGCACTATCATCGGCAGCACTTTCGCTTCCATGTTTCCTGACCGAGTTGGGAGAATGATACTCGATGGTGTTATTGACGCAAAACAATATTATAACAATGACTGGAGGGACAACGTGGATCAGATGGACGAGGCTATGGAAAAATTCTCAAGCTTCTGCCATTCTGCAGGCTACGAAAAGTGTTCCTTCTGGGGACCCACGCCAGCTAACATCACGGCCAGAATTGACGGCATCATCCATCAGCTTCAGAACCATCCGGTCCCGATAAGCGGAGCCCAAAGTCGAAAGCTGCCGACACTGGTCACCTATTCAGACCTGAAGGCCCTGTTCCTCGACACTGTTTACACCCCACTAACGAAATTCCCAGTCATGGCCGACATCCTACACCAGCTCGAGCGTGGGAACCTGTCTGCTCTTGCGGGCATGTTTGACGGTTTGAATTCTACTTCCGACGCCCGTCTCGCCATCCAGTGCGCCGATTCATATCAAAGAAACAAGCTTACTACCATCGAAGAATTCAAGAGTTACGTCAAGTACACGACTTCTAAGAGCAAGTACATCGGTGATATCTACCCCATCTACCTGGAAAATATCTTGTGTAGATCATTCCGGCCACAGTTGCCTGATAGCATGGTGGTTCAAGGTAGGCAGCTCCCCTTTGGGTCTCTCGCTTTCTGCATCATCTAAACTTCATCTCTGAAAACACAAAAGTCTGCATTGGAAGCAAAATCTAACGAGTTTCTTTTTCTTATGCAGGCCCTATAAGTGGATTAGACAGGCCTACGTTCTTCCCGATCCTGTTTGCGAGTAATACCATCGACCCTATAACGCCTTTGGAATCGTACGTTTCGGTAAAATTCTCTCACCATCCAGGACATTGATAATTGACTTTACCTCTTCACAGGGCACGCAAGATGTCTTCTCGGTTTGCCGGATCGGCGCTCCTTCTGCAAGAAGCCGTTGGTGTAAGTCTCAATCACACAGCCATCTCAAACAAGAGACTAGTCTCACTTTTTTTCTTGGATACAGCATACAGTAGTCAACCAGGGGGGCTCGGAATGTTACTTTGAACATGTTCAAGCATACCTACGAGGCATAGTTCCATCGACCAACATTACATGCTCGCAGGATTACACACCATTCATAGATGGCCCCGTTCGGAAATGACTAAAGCTGCGGGGTTACGGAGGAGGGGTTCATTAAGTTTCAGGGAAGGAATTGGCGAGTACCAGCACTTTGTTTAGCTGTCTTTAGCATTGCGGATCTTGCTGTTACAGCTGTGTCTGGGACCGAGGATTAACCGTACCCTTGCTTCCCGCTTTTATTGTTCTTTATATTTTAATTTCTTTAGATAATTATTGTTTTAGTTAGCAATTGAACTATAGTATTTCTCCTTGATGCTTGACTCGTAATATACATAGGCCAAGCCCATCACAATTATAGTGTGAGCATCGGTCTGAGAGTAAATGCAGTAGACAACCTATGTATTAGCGTCGCAAGAGAAAGGTTTGCTCAAAGAGTCGTTATGTATAGATACACCAGATGAATAAAGACCAAGAATACACTGAATTTATGGTTAGATGTGCCAAAAGAATATTTCATATATATACACAAAATCAAAGATATGGGATAGGAACTTACCACAGTACAGCCGATAACAAGAGACGACATATTGACACAAGACAAAAATATCTTTCTCGCCGATGTAAACCAAAGACCTTTGTTCATATAAAACCAAAAGGCGCTGGGGAGGCCGAACGTAAACCAGCTCAAGAAGAGTGATGCCTAGAAATTTAGACAAGAAAAACTAGATAAAAAACATAGTTGCTGGGTTACTCACAATTAAACCAAGGAGATCCCCAAAAATTGGAATAGACTCTGCAATGATCCAAGCAATAATCCATAAAAGTAGCATGATTCCAATCCAGGATAAAACGGCAGTCCAGTCGCGTTTATGGATACGATCTGTACCGGCAAATATGCGAAGGTAGATTGATTTGGCAGCGATATGGCCGTTGATTACACCAGCAATTAAAATCTGATTATAACAGTAGTGTGAGAATTGGTGATGCTGGAGTGATAAGAAGAAGGAGACAGGGGTGAATACACTTACCGTAGGTAAAGAAATGCCATAGGCGATTTTAGCAGCCACAGCTCCTGCTGATCCTATAGCAGGCGAAGTAACATCAACTCCAGCGTAGTAATAGATCACAACAGAAGCAACAACATATAGCGAGATATCCACGCTTTGGAGGAGCGCGAGTGCTTTAGGAAACTCCCTAGGGTCACTGAGCTCTGCGATGAAAGTAAAGAACGCGTTGTGACTAGCTTTAAAGAATTGTGTTAGGGGGTCTTTAACTTGTAGGCTGAGTAAAATGACTAACCATAGGCAAACACAATATTGGTTACGGCGCCAAATCCCGTGACTAGGTCGGGGGAAGCAACTGCTTGAACCACCGAATCAGGCCTTTTAATGGCGACAGTAATCATTGTCAGGATGACGGCACTCAGTATACTAATAAATGCTATCTGTATGTTAGTGACCGGGATTCTCACAGCTGTTAGCCAGTGTAGGGAGACCCTTACAAACAATTGAGAGCCAAGAGATATTTCTCAGTGTTCTGGGAACCGACAGGATCAGTGAAATAGCGGTTGTAATGATGCCGAAGACGATAGAACAGGTGGCGTGAGCGGTTATGACATTGAAGGCGATAGTGAATGTCAGGATATGACTCGCCATGATGAATATGAGTAAGAGCAACTGAATAATGCCGAAGAACTCCCGACCGAAAGCACCCATCAAGATTTCACCAGCATCAGACATGCTACTGATTTGAGGGAATCGCCACTTGATTTGCCCAATCACATATCCATTGTAAGACGCCAAGATGCCCATACCGATCATAATGACTAGACCAGGAACCAGGCCTAGTTGTGAGATAGCGGCTGGCAAGGAGAGTATACCCAAGGAAATGGTTTCTGCAACCATGAGAAGGCCTCCCTGCCTGCAAGGACAGCCATTTTAACCAGTGGACAGAAGCAATGGATTAGTGCGCAGACTCACCACCACGTCAGGACCTTATATTTAATCTCTGCCAATGCCTCATCTCCAAAGGCATCAGTCTGCGGTGCCTCTTCGTTGTGTTTGCAGTAATCAGACGTCTCGGCTTCGGCTGCGGATGCGTCATGGCCACTTGTTAGTTCCATTGGAGAAGCATTTACACTGGTAGATGTCATTTTCATAAGTAAGAGGCGTGACCAGGTGCTTATGTTCAGGGGATGGACAAAATCTGCTAGTGGTGGATAGTGGGACTAAGGTCTATAATATACAATGGCACCCAAAGCCACTTTGCGGGGAAGTGGATACCTCCATTTTTTCATTATCTTTCAAGATAACGAAACATTTTGGGATCGGTATCAGCGTGTGATAGGGCGGGCTTACCCCGGATATTTGAGTTGCGGAATCACCTGCCTAAAACTACCCCGGATGATAGTCCATCATAGCGTCATCGGGAATTTCCCGTGCATTTTCAACCCGTTCCAAACAAGGCAAGTGATTCCTCCCTCTATCTCCCCACCAAAAATGGTATGCGTTTCCGCCATGCCCTCCAAGTCCTAAAAGGATTTTACCTATTGTTAAGTTCATCGCTTTGCCTAAACAATAAACCTCCAAATTTTGTCCTCTTGGTGTGAAAAAAAATCTGGGAAGGGAAAAAAGAAAACGAAAATGGCGGACTTGCGTGGTATTTTGGTTGCTCTTATCACCCCATTTAACGACGACAAGACCCAAATCGATGAAGGCCGTTTGAAAGCCCTTATCGACAAACTCATCAAAGCAGGCGTACATGGCCTCGTTCCCGGTGGCAGTACTGGCGAATTCGCCACCCTGACATTCGCTGAACGCAAGCAACTCACCGAATTGTGCGTCAAGTTCGCCGATGGCCGGGTCCCAGTTGTGGTTGGCGCTGGGAGCACGTCGACTGCTGACGCAGTAGCCCTTTCAACTCACGCTGCACAGGCTGGCGCAGCCGCAGTGATGATCGTGCCGCCATTCTATGATGCTGTCAATCTCGAACAACTTACCGAACTACTGGCCGAAATACACCAATCATCCAAGCTGCCCATTATGTACTACAACATTCCCAGCGCTTCTGGGTTGACTTTGAGTCCGAGCGAGATCGCCAGTCTTTCAAAAGTAGGCGTGAAATACCTAAAAGACACATCCGGCAACGCTCCAGCTTTCACAGAGTTGGTATTTGGTTTATCAGACCAAATCACTGCGTTTAACGGCTGGGATACGCTCACGTTCTATGGTCTCGCAGCAGGCTGCCCCGGTGGCGTCTGGGGAGCCGCCAATTTTATTCCCGAGTTGGCCGTTGAGCTGTATGAAGCTGTAACAGTCAATGGAGATCTGGACCGGGGCCGTGAACTATGGAAAAAGGCATATCCCATTTGCAAATTTCTTGAATCACACAACTATGCCGCTGCTGTGAAGACGGGAGTCGAATTGATTGGCCAATCTACCGGCGGGCTCCGAAAACCATTCAGCTTATTGAGCCCGGAGTTAAAGTCCGAGTTGAAGGCACTGTTGGAAAATGCAGGTGTTCCGACGGTTTGATATGAAAAATAACTTTGATTTGGGGTTGCAAAGAGGTAGAAGTCACATGAAGAGAATATTATGATGTTCAACACTTTTCGAATTCATGTAATTCTTTTTCCAAAGGTTTGTTCCAAGTAAAATGGCCTAAAAATGAAAGCTGTCTTGTACAAGTGGCCAGGGACAGACGGAGAATGTGCTTTGCAGATAGTGATGATAGTTTGCAAGTTCTCGTAAATATACATTAGTGGTTTTGCCACTTCCCGCAAGATTCAGATGCATACATGATATCGTAAAGTGTTTGACGAAGGCATCACTTAACAGAAGAGAGGCCATATTCTCCTCCGCCTGATAATATCCGTCCATGTTGTCATTGGATCACTCTGATTTGTCTCCAGGTGCTCATCCTGTAGACTCCATAGCTCAGTCATAATATCTACAGCAATCTTGAAAGCCGGAAACCGGTAGATAGTTTCGGCTTTCTGTAGGAACTGAAGGATCGCGGTCCGTCTCGTGGAAGTGAGAGCCTCACATCCAGCAATAAAAATTGGCCATACCGTTGCAGGGGCAACGACACCAGATGAATCCGTCCAGTCAAACTCTGACAGGGCTGCAATGACAATATCTACATAACTAGAGAGAATGACTGGATGCACCTGGCGGACACGTCGGTAGAAAAAAATAACAAGGGCCGCATTCATTGCTAGAGACAGTGAGTTCTGAGATCTGGGCGTGCCAACCGTTCCGGAATCAATCTGACTGGAATTCCGGAGATGAAATAAGCAAATCATATTCTCTAAATGACCACTGCGTTTGTGTAAAGCGGCCAGGATTTCGGAGGCACGCCTTTGGGGCGAGATAGAGGCTTTACGAACTGTTTCCATCACATTAGCCAGCCTCGTGGTCTGCGATAATAGACTAAGCCAAGTCTCGGGAATGCCGTAGATTTCTTTGTACAGGGTATCTGGAAATCTGCGAGAGTCCTGCAAATGAATATCATGTAGGCCAGTCTGTTTGTCCTTTGCCTCGTCGATGTTCAGGTCGCTGCCCGCCTTAGGAACTTCAAGACGCAAGAAGTCATCGAGCCGAGGCACCGGTTCATTAAGACTAGGCTCGCTCTGGCTCGGCAAGCACTCTGCAGAGTGACGTGGTAAATAAGTATTTACAGCCTCAGTGACTGAAGTCGTGTGTGTATGGTCGTGCAGGACATACGTGCTTTCACCTACAAGTCGTTGCCAGGTATAGATATGATGTAAAAGGCGCGCTTTCTGAGATATTCTGCGTTTTCGCAAGCCTCGCGTACGCAATATATATTCGGCATCGGTGAGAAAAGCTCGCGCCTGCTTTTGATTGGCTGAAAAAATCTTCCTGGATGTCATTCTTTTGTGTCTATGTGAATATGAAATTCAATTTTGGTCCACTTACAGCATATTCTGTCAAACAACAAATGGCCATCAGTTGGTCTTTATATTTTGCTCGTGTCGGCTCGTGCATCTCAACCTTCAAGGAGAGCTGCATATGCTCCAAGCCGCGCTGGGCCATTTGTTTGGTAACGCCTTGCCAGTATTCTGACGAACCCGGTGAACTTACTGATCCGTCCAGGGCGAGATGATAGGCGGAACAAGCGAGCAGGGCGTATAGATTGGCCTGACGAGCATGACTGATCTTATCGCTGCCGAGTATGGTCAAATCACCGTAGGCGACCATGGCCGATGGCATGTTCAAAATTTTCCATGGCGATTTCTCGTCTAGTGGGATAGGCATTGTGAGCGGAATGACCCGGTCATTGAAATTCTTTAAGAGATGAGGGGCATTTGTTAATGCGGCCGCTTCCAGTAGAGTCGCAGCCATCTGGTTTGCATGTTGATGAGGAGGGATCGTCTCGTTCATGTCTCTCGTCGATCCAGGGTCGTGATAGAGTGTTCCATCTCCGATCTGGGAATCAAAATAGCCGGGATCGGAGCCAGACTGCAGGTCTAGAGCTCCTCTAAGAGAGGGCAAAGGGGTGGATAGACCATAGTCAAAATCTACTAAATCAGGCCATTGTAGAAAGTCGTCAACGTTGTTGAACGAATCAATCATGGATAGAGTAGGATCATGTTCCGGCATTTCAGGCTCCGAAGGGAGAACAGATGGAAGGGATGGAGGATGGTCAGAACCTGGGTTCCCCTGAGGCTCCGGCTCGCTGGACTGTATTTTTGGAGGGTCACTCGGGACAGATCTGAAAACAGCGAACGGTCCGACGACGATATCCGCAGTATCTCGTGTTCTCAAATCAATCTCGCCCAAGGAAGCATTGATAGAACCTGATACCAGACGCGAGCCAAGCGCGGAGCTCATCGACGACCGCGACTGTTCTGAGCAGTGAGGTTAGCGAGAGGAAGACGAGATCGGCAGGAGTCGCTGGTAAACCTGTATAAAGATGCTGGCGGATTGGGCGGCAGGCATCGGCATTATCGCCAGCGACGTTATCATCATGCATCCAACGGACCTTGCTCGAGAAGCCCTCACAGGGAACACCGTACGAGTGACAGGTGTGGCATGAGGGTCGTTTCTGGTCACACTTGACATGGCGGCGCCTACAAGTGTAGCATGCGCCAAGCCTGTGAGACCGGCGAGGACGTGTCGACTCCGTAGCCGGCATTCGGCAGAAGATTACAGGAGAGTCGAGGCAGTAGAACGTAGATACATCGAGTTGGAGTATACGGTCGATAATTTGATGTGGTCCGGGGGTTGGAGATGAGGGGAGAGAATGGGGAATTGAATGCGCGCTAGTGCCATAAGTGGTACTTGGACCACATGACCTATTAATATACATAATACAGTAAACCCTACAAATAAAACAAGCAGAGTGCTTATATTTCTTCCCCTGGTATCCTAATTTACTCCCTCGTAAGGCTGGGACTGGAATTATTATGGTTTCCTCTTTTATAAGGCAAATATCATAAAAAAAACAAAGATCTATTCTTGTAACTAAATCAATAGAAAACTTATAGAATATTTCAAATAACTTAAGAGTAATAATAGGTTATTTTAAAAATTAGATCTATACAGAAAATATGGTTATATGGTTGTATAAATATACAATTATTATCTGTTACTCTTCATTTTAGTACTTGCTGTTCTTCTTTTAGCGAGATTAATTAATATTAATAAACGCTTTATATAAAGTAGTATGATAAACTTATCTGCAACCTAGCCACTCTAGAATGCCTATCTTATCTAGCTCTATCATTATCTATCCCGCCAAATCCAGATTCAACTACCTATGGACCAGGCAAGTCATATACAAGCAAAAGGGAATGATTAGGCTTTTCGCATTATTTATGCTAAATGTGGGTATAGGTAGTGATACCAGCGTCCAGTTCAAGCGCCAGCAGAAACCGCGCGTTGAGGTTGCGAGACTACAAACGATGAAGTTACGGTATTCCGGGCTATGGTTAGTGATTGCTCTGAACCATAATTTAACCAAAATCTCATGACAAGGCAAGTTTTTCGAGCAAATAGTCGCACAAAGTCTCGGGTACAGATGGCGTAAATACTACGAGGTCGTCCGCCTTTTTTTGGTGGTGCTTTGACGCTGATGAACATCCGTATATTAGGAGAGGTCTCATCAACTAGCAGCTTGAGCCATGTTAATTATAGATAGTTCGCCACTATGGATCAGGTCATAGATAAGCTAATGGGCCATCTTTGGTTGGCACTTGATTGTTAAGTGTTTCCCCTTCCATCTCAGAAAGGCAGGAGGAGGAACATGGGGATATCAGTTGTATTACAACGACAAGTGAATATATTTTTGAAATGGAATTTACGGGCGAAGCAATAGTTACACGCGCAACTTACAAGGAGAACTCCCAGTGTAAACTGCTGCGTCTTGGCTCAGGAATAGGAAATTCAACCAAAGAGTGCAAGGTGCTCGCACCGGTTTCTGGACGCACCGTGCCTGTGCAAGCATCCCAAGACATCAGTAAATAAGCCTAATACTACTTAAGTGGTATTTAAGTTGACATATGTTTTCATTCGACAAACAACAAAAGTAGAGCGCCGGTGGCCGCGGGGTGGGTCCTAACCCCCGATTTAGAAGGAGATTCCGAGAATGGGAACGATACCAAGACTCGACTTGTGTTTGAAGGAAATAAAAACGCCGCCCTGTCAAGGGTGGAAGCATGCTGTGGTGCTGCTGAAGTTGTCCTAGTTAATTTTTCTACGTTCTCGACCGGTTTTAGTTACCCAATGACTGTCCATTCCTGCGCAGCTCGCAATCTGCGGGCGTCTCTTGCTGTTGTGTCTTATTCAGCACGACGAACACAGAAATTCAATCCGTTATCAAAGCCAGCGACTCCATTTCATCAAGTCGTGGGCAAGAGTTACAGCTCTAGCAGTCAACATGCTGCCGCCTTTAGGAAAACAGCAACAGGCTACCATCACTCTCACGAACCGGTGCCAAATCCGGTCAACACAACCAATTTCATTGACAACCAGTTTATCCCGTCCAAGGCGAGCCAATGGATTGACCTTCGCGACCCTGCATCAGCTCATCTGGTGACTAGAGTCCCTGAAAGCACAGATGAGGAGCTTCGCGCTGCCGTGGCATCAGCCCAGAAAACCTTCCCGGCATGGCGAGCAACAAGCATCTTGGCAAGGCAGCAAATCCTTTTCAAATTCACAAACTTGATTCGAGAAAATCGCCATCGTCTCGCAGCATCCATTACTCTGGAACAGGGCAAGACATTGGCTGATGCCGAGGGCGACGTTCTACGGGGCCTCCAAGTGGCCGAGACGTCATGTGGAATGCCTACTCAGATTACAGGCGATGTACTAGAAGTTGCCAAAGATATGGAGACAAAAAGCTACCGCGAACCACTGGGTGTGGTGGCGGCCATTTGTCCATTCAGTGAGTTAATGCCCATGCACGATCTGCCAGTTCTGATCCCGTATAGACTTCCCTGCGATGATTCCGCTTTGGTGCCTTCCTATTGCTACCGTAACTGGCAACTGTATTATCTTGAAGCCATCCGAGCGCGACCCTGGAGCATGCATGATCCTTGCAGAATTGGCAAGGGAGGCAGGCTTCCCACCGGGTGTCATTAATATTATCCACGGCACATCCAGGGCAGTCGACTTCATCATTGATGAGCCTACTATCAAGGCAATCAGCTTTGTTGGTAGTAACAAGGCTGGCGAATATATATATACCCGAGCATCAGAGAAGGGGAAACGTGTCCAAGCCAACCTTGGAGCTAAAAATCATGCAGTTCTCATGCCAGATTGCAATAAGAACCAAGCCCTAAATGCGATCACGGGCGCAGCTTTCGGGGCGGCTGGTCAACGCTGTATGGCTTTGAGTGCACTCGTAACCGTTGGAGAGACCAAAAATTGGATTCCTGAAATCGCCGAGCGGGCAGCGAATTTGAGCGTAAACGGAGGCTTCGAGGACGGTGCCGACCTGGGACCTGTGATCAGCCCGGAGAGCAAGGCTCGGATAGAAGAGCTGATTACCAGTGCAGAGGACGAGGGTGCAACCATCCTGCTGGATGGAAGAGGTTATAAGAATGAGAAATACCCGCGTGGGAACTTTGTGAGTAAACTGTTGTCCACAATTATATTGCAAGACCGGAACTGATGTGCACGTACGTATACCAGGTCGGACCTACAATCATCACAAATGTCACGCCTAGTATGAGGTGTTACAAAGAAGAGATTTTCGGTCCTGTATTGGTCTGCCTCGGGGAATCCACGCTGGAAGATGCCATTCATCTTATCAACGCGAATGAATACGGCAACGGAGCTGCTATTTTTACTTCCTCTGGAGCTACCGCTGCCAAATTCCAGAAGAATATTGAAGCCGGCCAACAAGGAATCAATGTTCCTATTCCCGTCCCACTCCCAATATTCTCATTCACCGGAAATAAGAAGAGTATGGCTGGCGGCGGTGCGAATACTTTCTATGGAAAGCCTGGTCTGCAGTTCTATACACAGCAAAAAACCGTGACTAGTCTGTGGCGTTGTGAGGATGCATCTGGCACTAAAGCTACTGTTGTGATGCCGACCCAATCCTGAAAAAGAAAGAAAAAAGGACAGAAGTCTCCGCCTAGGCCTATCTTTCGAAGGTTTATTATCTTTTAACTTATTTAAGTTGTTCCTTGTACCTCAAAGCAGATCTCATGAGTCTAAAATCCAGTATAATTCTCAATTCTCTCTATATTTTCAATGTCTATGGCCCTAGGTAAATGCTTATGAGGTGCATGCTCAAAACAAAAACCTTTTTAGTGAATAACACTTACTCTATTATTATTATTAGGACAAATTAGAGATGCAAGAAGTATACTTCGGAATTTTCTATGTAAAGATAATAATCAAGGTTAATTAACCGTATCGTTGAAATATCCCGCATAACTTTAACCGGATCTTCACAATTTATTCCCCATATTGACATGAACTGATTTGATCTGACTATACGCCTCCAACCCAGCCTCACCTAGCTCCCTTCCGATGCCACTCTGTTTGACGCCGCCAAAGGGTATGCGCGGATCGCAGTCTTGACTGCTATTGACCCATACCATTCCAGATTCGATTTCAGCGGCCACACGATGGGCCCGCTCAAGATCTTTCGTAAAAATGGCTGCACCAAGACCATAAACAGTGTCGTTGGCGCGGCGAATTGCTTCTCCTTCGGAGGAAAAAGGCTCGATGACGACTACTGGTCCAAAGACTTCTTCGCGTACAATTGTTGCAGAGTCCGAGGTGCCCGTGATGATAGTGGGCTCGATAAAGTATCCAGACGCGTTCTTGGCATCAGCAGGTACATGGGCAGTACCACCAGTGACAATCCGGGCTCCTTCAGCTTTTGCTGTTTCTATGTAAGAAAGAATGCGCTCATACTGGGTGCGTGAGACCTGCGGTCCCTGGAACGTGGACTCGTCCCACTGGTCACCTATCTTGGAGGTGGTTATCAATCTTTGCTTGAACTCTTCCAAAAACCGTGGGAAAATATCCTGCTGAACGTAGATACGAGAAGTGGCGGTGCAAATTTGTCCCTGGTTCGACATGATGCCAAAATGCGACCATTTCACGGCCTGGTCAAAGTCCGCATCTGAGAAAACAAGCAGCGGTGACTTGCCTCCAGTCTCGAGAGTAATGTTTTTCAGGTGACGAGCCGCCAGTTTCATAATTTCTCGGGCTGTGTTGGTCGAGCCTGTAAAAGCAATCTTATCAACTAATGGATGTGACACCAATGCAACCCCTGTGTCCCGGCCATAACCATTGATAATATTGACCACACCGGGAGGGAATCCAGCCTCTATTATCATCTTCCCCAACACCAGCGCGCTCAGCGGTGTTTGCTCAGCAGGTTTGAGTACTACCGTGTTTCCACAGGCCAAGGCAGGTCCCAGCTTCCAGGCAGCCATTGACAAGGGATAGTTCCAAGGAATGATCTGGCCGACTACACCGACTGGCTGGCGAATTGTGTATGCAAATTTAGAAGGCGTAGTTCCAATAGTCTGGCCAAATATTTTATCGGCCCAGCCACTGTAATATCTGATAGTTGTGATAGCTTCGGGGAGATCTTCCTCGAGGGCGACATGGTATGGCTTCCCTGCATGGCACATGAGAATTTGCCAATCAGCTATTTTGCTTTTGCCTGTGTAGACCTACCATTATCCCACGCATCAATAGTAGCAAACATCTCCTTGTTCTCCTCGATCAAATCTGCTAATCTTGCCATCATTACTCCACGCTGAGTTCCAGAGATCGATTTCCACGACGGATGCACCAGAGCTGCTTTTGCGGCCTTAACCGCGCGATCGACATCTTGGTTGCTTGCAGAATGTACAGAAGCGATGGGTTTGTCGGTTCTGCAAAGCTTGCATGTTAGTAGTGTCCAGTCGGGCAAACTAGGCTTGTAGACATACGCAGGGTCGATTGAAGCAATCGTACTTCCATCTGATGAGGGGACAAGTTCGTTGTTGATAAAAAGGCCTGTTGGCTGTACATATCGGTGGCCGTTGGGAGCGACCATGTCCAAATTTAGGTCTACCATCTTGTAAGACGACGCACTGCACATTTTGCCGATGAGAGGAAATCACAATGTCACTATGTATTGAGTTACTGTCTGTTCAAGACGTCTTTATCGGACTTGTGCGGGTGGGTTGCCTCGTAAAGCAATTCGGAAGAGGAAAGTGATTCCGCAACGTCTGCCGGGGCTGAGCCATATTCGGGGATACACACTAAATCTGATTGATATGGATCCTGGTAATTTCTATTCCGACTCTGGTACGGATAAATTTGGAACCGAGGATGTTATTCATGAAGACAGCTTATCGGTGTATCAAAGTGGTAGTGACCTGTAGATTAATGGCTCAACTAACGATAGGTAGATAGTTATCCCTAATCTGATACACAGGAATACAAGTTCTCGATTATTAGATGCAGGATCAAGTTAAATGTTTAAGTTCTTCTGGCTTGCCACAATTTCACATATAACAGACTACGCCATATCTAAACTCTGCTCAATATTTCACTGTCCTCATAATTTAGCAAGAGCACCGTCTGGGTGCAAGACTGACAGATGGGACTCGTGGATATCATTTATCGACCGACAGCTACGATAGTCAATAAGCACCTAATTATTTGATTTGAACGTGAGGGAAAAGAACATACCCAGATAATGCCATAGTGATTCTCAACTCCTGGCGCAGAATCTTGATCGCCAACTCAACACCCTCTTGTCCGTTATACTGTGCCGGCTTAGTAGTCTTTCTCGGGTTATACATTATATTATCAAAAGTTAGCAGCTCTTACCGCTAGACCCCATATAGGAATTCTCCCCACGAAGCAGTAAGTTGCGCCAAGTGCTAGGGCCTTGAAAATATCAGAGCCACGGCGGATGCCACCGTCAATGGCAAGTGGAATGCGGCCTCGAGCAACGCGAGCACATGCCCTGAGGCTGTCTATCGTTGACGGGACCCCATCGAGCTGCCGGCCCCCGTGGTTAGATATCACCAGACCGTCGATCGCATAATGAATCGCAAGTTCTACGTCGGCAGGGGAACAAACTATGAAAATAGAATATTTCGTCAGTTTGTGATGATTCCGTAATCGTTTGCCTTTTGCTTCATACCGCCTTTTAGCCAAATTTGCATCCTTGTATGTTCCCTAAGCCATGGCACTGTGGAATCCCAGTCAAGACTAGGATCTGTTCCAGGTCAGAACTCTTGAATTATCGAACTGTAGTTGCATTCAATATTTGTACCTACCATACTCAGTCCTATTTGAAGTATCACTACCATTACTCAGAATGTTTGGCCATTCCATGTCCTCTGGAAGGGTGTAATTATGCCGGTATTCGTTCAGTCGCTTTCCTAGAACAGGTACATCAACCGATAAGAAGAGAGCCTTATATCCAGCCTCTATGAAGGGTTAGTCTCAGATAAAGAAAGTTAAAGGCAAAAAGTCGTTTTCTTGACTTGCAAAAAAAGACGCACTTTCGGCCCGCTCCAAGAGTTGCAGAGTGAGATTTCGGTCTCGCAAAACACACATCTGTATCACATACGGATTTCCATTCCCCTGAGCGACAACATCTTCCAAGGGGTAGTTGGAGTAGGACGAAAGGCCCATGCAGATGTCAAAGTTGGCAGCTGCCCTGGACGTGGCTAACTCGCCGTCAGGATGCGCGAGCTTCTGGGAAGCAGCAGGGCTAAATCCAAATGGAAGTGATACCTAATATATGTTCAAATTTCAAGTTAATACTAGTCATGGGTCATATTTATGCTTTACCCTGGCGGGAGAAGACAACGGGTAGAATGAGAGATTCACCTGGGTGCCGAAAAGCTCTGTGGTTGTATCCACCTCATCAACATTTCTAAGTACCCGAGGGATAATTTTATATCGGTCAAAGGCAGCTTCATTTTCACGCAATCTGAATATTATGAGTTAATTATTATTTTAATATCCCTTTGGAGGGTTGTCGAATAGGCTCCTGCTCACGTGATGAGATCCATTGCACCTTCATTGTAGTAGTCTAGAGACAAGAGGAAATCAGTCTTCGAAGTATTTCTTCTGTGTGATAGGCAAAAGGAATCACCTCTGACCATTGGAGGGAGATTTTTGCCGGCTTGATCCCTGAGGTCTGCGATGCAGGCCACTTGGCTATGTAGCGTCTCCCCTCGATGAGCCATTAGATGCAGAGAAGATTTGCTCACTCAAGTCGGATAGCTGAAGCAAGTGGCAGCTATTGCTTGGGAACAAGAGCCTTGGAGTCTTAAGAATTAAGAATCCATCTCCTATTTCAGGGCGGAAACAGCTGCCAATTAGGAAACCCCGCCGGAATCCCTTGCCTAAACGGGCGGCAACAAAAATACAAACCCTAGATTTAGCGAGCTTTACAGATTCCAATCTACGCTGCATTCCACTCCTAAAATCTGATCAATAAACCATACCAACACCTTTGTCTAGAATAATATTACCGAGAAACCCCAAACGCAAAATGCCTCAAGTTTTTCTGTAAGCTTCAGCGACCACTCATTTATATGAACATTCCCTCAACGTCGTTGCAGCACAGGAGCATCTGGCTATATTGGAGGAGATATCCTTCACAATCTGCGATCGACACGGCCAGCGTACCAGTTATCGCTTCTGGTTAGAGAGGCGGGGAAAGCGTCCCGGTTGGCTCAGGCTTATCCCGACATTCGTATAGTCATAGGGGATCTTGACTCGACATCGCTGATAGAGGAGGAGGCGAGTCACGCCGACGTGATTGTCCGTATGTTGGATGCTCCCCATTGCATTTTCCAGCCTAATACCGGAGATCCAGATGCTGCCAGCTCAAGTCATATCAAGAGTGTTGAAGCCATAGCCCGCGGCATAGCCAGACGGAGCGCATCGAAGCCTAGTAGGCGAAAAGCTCAAGTTCCACCTCTCGCATTCGCTGATGCCTTACAGGTTATTGGATTCAAGTATCGGGGGCTAGTGTTCTATCCATCAAGGATATCGTCAGCGGCACCTACGGGCAGGGGACTGGCTATGTTTACAGTGATGTCGACGGTGCCGATGAGTTTCGCGAAATCATCTCTCAGAATAAAGACCGTCGGGTGGTGGATAATTTCCTACTCAACCTGACGGGTCCTAGAACCGCTCTGATCTTCCCACCGATTATCTATGGGGAGGGCAGAGGTTTGATTAAGCAACGTAGCGTGCAAGTACCCGAGTTGGCCAGGGTTGCAATCCAAACCAAGACGGCGGTTCAGGTGGGCAAAGGCGAGAGCACGTGGAGCAATGTTCACGTCAGGGATGTCAGCGATATATTTGTTAGCTTGGTGGACAAAGCAATCGAGAACGCGGCGAGTGAAGATCTATGGAACAAGAACGGACTGTATTTCACCGGGAGCAGCATGCTCGTAAGCCGTCTATCCTGTCATTCGGTCTCTAGAGTAAGCTGACGCAAGCAAGGACTTTGCTGGCATTTCGAAAAAAATCGCCGAGGCTGCATTCGAGCTCAATTTGGTAGACTCGCCCTCCGTGAAGGAGATCGATCACAGCGAGGCGAACGAGCTGAGCCCCCATGGTGCCGTGCTTTGGGGCACAAATGCGAAGCAGCTTTCACAACGAGCTCGCTGGTTGTTAGGCTGGAATCCTCAAGGAAACTCTTTGGAGGAAGAAATTCCTCGTGCTATTCGTGCCGAGGCGGCTTCACTGGGAGTTCTATGAGGGAGTTCTACCACGCAACCGTGCAGGATGACACTAGAAGTCTTCAGATGCTCGATAGGTAGGTGTTTGTACGTAGTTGCATCATAATTTACATGTACCTAAACAATTGATATTTTGTGTGAAAGTCTTTGTCTCTACTGGTTTTACCATATGTATATACATATTATAACTCACCTAAGCAATTGGTATCAAACGGTTATATTAGCACACAAGAAGCCTAGCTACACCAATTACAGTACCGAACTATCGAACAATCGAACAACCCCCGCATAACTGCTGTCAACTCGCAAGAATCACGTATATGCGTGATAAAAAGTTCTGCGCAAACCGAATTTTTGAAATTTCTCGCCCAATCCTGGCCGTATCCAGCCCAGAATTTGATCAATTATCGTTAATTCTTTACATTACTATTTAAGCTCCGTCTTATTATTGAGAATAAATGTAATTATAATATAAAGAGTAGGCTTTCTATAATTTTATATATATAGAGAGCTAGAATCTAGTTAAGTTATATAAGTTAATTGCTTATGTAACTTCGTTTAGTAAGCATGGTATCTACAACTCAGTACAAATCAATGTGATGTGTCCTCCGCTAGACCAAACCCATAATCAGAAATCAAATGAAAACGAATACTTGACACTGACACTTCAAGAAATTTCACTACTACTGACCCTGTATTCAATACCATGTCAGTGGAAAGGAAAAAGATCGCCATCTTTGGTGCTGGCCCCGTAGGCTGCGCTTTTGCGGTGCATCTTGTTAAGGCCGGGCACGATGTCACAATCATAGGTCGCGGTCAGCGACTCGCGAACCTCGAGAAAAACGGCAGTGTCCTGGAAAAGGAATCGGAGAGAACGACGGCAATCTCGAAAACTCCTGTGAAAGCAGTTGGATCCCTTGATACCGCACAGCCTTGGGACCTCGTTCTTCTCACTATTACAGAGCACCAGTTTGATGAGCCATTGTTCGTTACACTTAAGGCATGCCCAAAAACAACAGAGATTCTTTTCATGTTCAATACCTTTGCATCCCTGGATAAGTACTTCGATGTCCTGGGAAAAGAGCGCTGCATTATGGGGTTCCCAGCGATTATGGCATTTTTCCACGATGGAGCATTGGTGCACAAAATTTTAAGTTTTGGCCAAATTACCATTATCGCATCACCAAAATGGCGGTCTATATTTAGTTCCGCCGGAATTAAATGTGTTCACGAGCCCGATATGCAAAGCTGGCTACGTACACACGCCGCCATGGTCGTTGGTGTTATGAGTGCGGCCGTTGCAGCTGCCGAGAGTAAATCAGGAGTGACATGGGCGGAGGCACAACGCAGTGCTGGGGCTGCCAGGGAAGGACTTCAGCTGACCAAGAAGCTTGGAAATAGCATCACGCCCAAATTTATACAATATATTAGTCTCACAGCGCCTAGTTTTGTGCTCACCGGGTTGCTCTGGATTTTAACAAGAGTACCTGCTATGCGCAATAACCCCCAAGTGCTGCCGAACTGGAAACAAGAGATGCTTGGTTTGGTGGCAAGCATAATTGCAGCAGCGCCTTCTGATGATGACGTACGACTGGTCACCCAGTTAAGGTCCAAGTATACATGAGAGAAATTACTGTAACGATGAATTAAACACGATGGTGTTGTATGCTCGTTGTGAAACTCTAGCGGTCCTAGTGTCATGATTCTAGGAGGCAAACTTAATCTCTTAATTGCAGTTCCTGAATGAATCTAGTCCAGTATCTTGAGCACCGCTTCTCCCCCTTCCATAAATGCACCTGTATGAAAAAGATACGCTTATTAAACATAAAGCACCGTATTCAAACTGTATTCCCTCAATAAACGAATAAACGGAGTGTACGTATATGAGCTATCAATTCACCACTAGGGTTCAGATGTCGGTGTTTACGGAATATTAACGGGTTTTAAGCAAGGGTAGTAGAAAAAAGATTCCCCATAGTTAAATGGAAAAAAATTTAGATAGAACTAGACTCTAGACGTACTCTCAGTCACAATAAGAGAGTTTCGTTGCATGCTTAGATTAAATATTCATTGTTGGGGATTAATTGAATAAACAATGCTCTGCTTCTGTAACCTATAGCCACCGAGATGTCGTTAGTAAAAGCTTCACGACAAATTATTTCCCAGCCGTCGGACCTAAAGATCCGGGTTTGCAATCTGGAAGATCAAAGATCGTTGGCACACGATGGTTGGAGGCAGCAAATGCCGCCACAAAGCCGGGCCCTGGGGCTGTAGAAACCGGGAATGGTGAAGAGGAGACAAACACTGACAACTAGGCTTTGCCTGAAGACTGGTTTGCATGGCTGCAAGTCCTGGGAGCGTTCTCACTGAATCTGAATACCTGGTAGCTCCCTCTCTCAACCACATCTGGTTTCAATATTGATACGATATGCAGGGGCCTAATGAACGCATTCGGCGTCTTTTAGACCTTCTATCAACTCTATCTGCTCGCCTCTAAGACAGCTTCCTAGATATCCTGGATCGGTTCGACACAGCCGTTCCTCATGTTTCTCGTGTCTGTTATTGCCGGACCAACCGTCGACGCAGGTCATCTTCGACCCTTATTGGGGATAGGCTCCCGGCTGACTGTTCTCGGCATGTTCATGACAAGCCTCTGCACTGCATTCTGGCAGGTGTTTCTCGCACAGGCAGTGGCGATGGGCTTGGGGTTTGGCTGCCTATACGTGCCAGCCCCGACAGTCGTCTCGCAGTACTTCCACGCCAGCACCGCGTTGGCGATGGGCCCGTCTTCGGCGGGGGGTGCACTTGGTTTGTGTTGCTCTTTTACATTATTAAGTATGTACATTTCTGACATGTCCCAAGGCGGAGCCATTTACTCCATCATCTTCACGCATCTCCAACCGCGGATCGGCTTCGGCTGGGCCACGCGCGTAATCGCTTTGACACTCCTTCCAGTGCTCATCACAATGAAGAGTCGTGCTACTCCAACTTCAAAATACCCTCTCGTCGACAAATCAGCGTTCAGACACGCCGTACCTCCTGCTCAACCTGGGCCTTGTGTTTGGGTTCATGAGTTTTTATGTGATATTCAATTACATCCAGCTATACGCGCTGCAAGAAAACCGGTCTGACGACTGGAAGGGTATCTTCTCGTGATTATCAATGCCAGCTCGCTCCTGGGTCGGTTGGTACCCGGGTACTATGCGGATATGCTCGGATCGATCAACGTGCAGACGACCGTGGCGCTGGCCGGTGGGATAATGACGTTTTGCCTAGTCGTCAACAAGGATACGCCAGGCTTGGTGGTGTATTGCGTGTCGTATGGATTCTGTGCTGGCGCGTTCATGGGTTTGCCGGCGGCTGGAGTGGTGAACCTATCGCTGGAGAAGAAGAGTATGATTGGCACTAGACTGGGTAAAACGCTTGCCACTGTCGGATGCGGCGTGCTGGTCAGCAACCCGATTGCAGCCGCCATTCTGAACGGGCGAGGAGGCTGGGTTGGGGCTGGTTGTTTGGTGTGGTGTGCTGCTTTTGGCGTCTTGTGCATGTCTGGCAGCGAGCCGGGTGGCTAAGATTGGCGTTGGATGGAGGGGAGTGATCTGACTTTAGCTGAAAGAAGTGATTTATTATACATGTATAAATAGATGTTTACATGATAGACAGAATGAATTAGCTGCTGGGGACGTTCTTGGGTTGTGCCTATGTTTGTGGTTATGTTTTGCCATTTTTTTCAATTGATTTGACTCAAAAATATACTCGACGAAGTAGAAGTTAGCATGGGTGGATTTGTTTTTCTTTTCTTTTATTTTTTTTTGTTTAGCTCATAATATAACATATATCCAATAATCTGATAAATTTCCCCAAAAAGGGGGACAGCAGTGACCCAGAGTCATACAATAAAAGGATGTAACCGTAAAACCATGAAATAGATATCCACAACTGCGAGCAGCCCAATAGTTCCACCAAAGATAGTGAGTGACTCCTAGGTTTGCAGTCTTCCAAAAAAAAAAAAAAAAAAAAAAAAAAAAAAAA
>CVMT01000001.1:2026139-2037195 GCA_000985935.1 Talaromyces islandicus | reverse complement strand
AAAAAAAAAAAAAAAGAAAAAAAAAAAAAAAGGCGACGTCAGCAACTAAATCCTTCCGACAGTGGAGGCTGCGATACAGCCAACTTTGTAATAAAATATGCATATGCACACTTTCCAGTAGCCTTCAACAAGTACCTTCACGACGGATCAAGGTAAAAGGCATGTCGTCAATATGATATACTAGTGGCCTAGACCACCGCGGAATACTGATCTCAAAAATTCTTGGCTGCCTTATCTGACACAATGCCAGAAATATCATATAACTGTTGAACGAGTCGAGGTATTCATCTCCGGGTGGTGCTCGAAGGTGAATGTACAGCTCTTCAAGTCGAGGAAAGCTTGATGAAAGACACGCACAGAATGCCTCCCATGTATCCGCATCATCTGGCGGAAGCAAACGGTCGTCTTTTAATGTACTATCACTTGGGTCTAATGGTTGGCGATGGGGAGCAATCGCGTATAGCGGGTCTTTGAATGTGTAGTGCAACGTCAATACTCGAATTTGATTCAGTCGGGGTTGTATCATGGTTTGCGAAAAGGCAATGACTACGTCTAGACGATCAAAGTCGAAAAGATGCTCTTTGTAAATCATGTCAATTGTTTCTGAATATCTGCCCATAAATCAGACTGGTAGTTAGTAAGTAGTGACCAGCGTAACAATTAAAAAAAAAAAAAAAAAGAGAAAAAGAGGGGAGGGGGGTGGGGGGAAAGAGGAAAAGACTTTTCTCACATCAACCGGCATGACATAGGGACAGAGAGAAGGTTGTTGACATATCCAGAATTGGGATTGTATTTATAACAGATTAAGTAGCTAGAAAACCCAGAGCCAAGTTGTGAACAAGTGTAAGAAGCGTGTCTGTGACGACAAGTATAAATATCCAGAGATAGATCGAGTTTTCCCTTGCACGAGATTGCTGAAAGCCGTCCATCTTGGCGATTCCGTACTATGTGTAGGCGGTTGTGGCTCAGAAGGACATATTGCCAAATCATACGCCGGATTTCAGGTGGAAGGCGCGTGAGAAGCGGACACTGCTCTTGATTTGACGTCTGTTGAGGCACTAGGGTCTTTTTCTTCTTTATTATCGCAAAAAACTTGGATTGATGTTTTGCAATCAGTGTATTAACCTCCGGTAGGGGCAATGTCAATGCCCGGGGTCGTCGTTCAGGCAGGGGTTGCACAGTCACAGCATTCTTAGCTCTCTCTCTCTCTCTGGCTTTGTTGTGGCGGTAATCTTGTAGGGGAAAATGTAGACCAGTCCAGACTTTCATGTTGGAGGTCGAAAGCAATTCAAAGAAGATGGTTTTATGTCGAGACGGAGTAGGTGGGAGAGATGCTTGATTGTAGAGCGGGGTTGCTAATTAATAACTGTCAAAAACGCGACAAACCTGGCACAAGAGTGTTTGACCAATAAAGCCCCTCTATGGAATTCAAACAAAGAACTTTCGCCCCGCATGGTTTCTATCACAACAATCAATTGATAGTATACGGTCGTCGATCACGGAGTATATTCGCAATGGGGCCAATGTTTCAAATTCCATATCTGCGGGGCAGTCATTGAGCCACACATTTTAGCAGAGGAGTTTAGAAACCAATACACTCCGGGTGCCAACATACACTATATGAGACTGCGTAGCTTATTCGTAACAATTATCTGGTTGGAGCACTAGTATCAAATAAGGAGATTGGGTGAAAAAGGAAGGCTAATGGTGTTACATTGTAATGCCCGTTCGGCGTCTATTGCGGGAATCGGGCCACAACTTCTCAGGGGTAAGTTACGTAGGGTAGGGCAAGACCGAGTCATTGCCCATACGTCTAAAAATTGAGGGGCATATTTAGTTCACTTAGCCCTGCCCATATTGCATATAGTAAGGCAAGGAATATGGCGAAGCCCAGGTTATAGCCCCTGGACTTAAAATGGAGGGGCCTATCCTATCCACTCAACCCTGCTCATATTCTACTTAGGGTAGGCTAAGGTATAGAGCAAAGCTCCAACAGCAGCCCACATGGAGTCAAGTCAGCATCGAGGGCCGAAGTTGGTCTGGCCCATTCAACCCTGCTCGTATTCAACTTAGCGGCTGGGGTTTGATCCATGGAAAGCGCTTGCCTGCAGTGCTGCAAGACATACAGTACAGCAGGCCAACCAATAAAACTGTTGTGGAAAAAAGCTGCCACTGAAACAGAATATGAACAGCCCCCATCACACATACGGCTTTTCTGTAAAGTACGAGTGTCTATTCAATATAAAAATAATTTCCGATGTTTCCTTGCCCCCAACAAGAATTACCTGGATAGTTGCCGAAGACATCGGTAGTAGTACATCAAGGGTAGATCAATGGTGTATAATCGTAAACCCTCGAAGAAACTATATCAATCGAAGTACATATATCCTCTGCTAAGTTCCTACATGTCGTTTTCGTTATACGTACAAGTATACTTTTACCGTTTATCAATTTGTGAAAGCCTCTGATAAGCTTTCTATACACTATCATGGCAAGGCTATACAGTACTGCGATAATTTTTGCCGCCTTTCTCTGGTGCTTTGCACATGCCTGGATCCTAGACGAAAAGTCTTGTATCACAGATGCTTCTCGTGGTGAGTACTTTTGATAATACGATTATTTGATGCAATGGAACCCTAAAACGAACCCCTTAGATTTTAAGGATGACGTCGTACAGGGCATGGAGAAAGCCTTTACATTCAACCAAGCTGCTATCGATGCATTGAACTCCTTAGAGGAAGGAGGTGATCTAAATAACCCTACTTACCGGGCCCAAGTCGATCTACTGCAGTATATGTTCAACAACGCGATAAAGACCCAGCCCGATACTATCGACCCCTCAGAACTTCGTTATGCAAAGGTGAAGAATACATTTTCTCGTGTTCAAGAATTTAACAAAAATTCAGATGGCTCTGCCAGCCAACCGCCACAGGGATACCTCCCAACTGACGATGTGATTGTCTATTGCGGTGTGGACCGAATTACGGAAATAGAAAAGAATACAGATGGGCAAAGGAGAATCAGACTTCCCGATACAAATGCTGAAATTCCACTTAGGAACAAGGATATGGAGAAGGGGTGGGACAGCTGTAAAGCAAACAAATTTGGAAATACCATGGTGAGAGAGGTCATCCAATTTTCAAAAGCCGTTTGTGTACAAAACATCTAACGATGCACTCTTTCTTCTTAGGCTCTGACTTACAACAACGACCTGGATAATAAAATATCCCAAGTATTCATATGTGGATGGTATTTGAAGTACATCAATGGCAAACATCTCCAAAATCTGGTCTGTGGATTTTAATCGTTATTTTTGCTTCTTGCTTTCTGATACCACTCCGCTGACTCAGATGCAGAATGATATTTCATTCCGGGCTATCTTGGCCAAACCTTTTGGTGATTTACAGGAAAAGTTAGGACGTAAAAGTGCTATGGATGTAGCTTCTTTTGCTGACTTGGGTCATACAATGCTTCATGAATTAACTCATGCCTTCAAAATTCACCCTATAGGTGATAATAGTCCATTCCCGAAGAAATCGGGCGCTGCTTATGGTATGTAAAACTGGGCACTTAACCCACTTTGCTTTTAATTCGGTGTGATCAATACGCCGGTTCCTGTATGTAGCTGATGTTTTTTAATAGGATGGAAAAACTGTATGATCAACTCTCCTTACGGACCTGGCGCTTTGACCATGGAGCGGGGTTTGGGGTTCCGGAATGCCGATAGCTATGCGTTTTTTGGAATGGGTGTGTGAATATCCTCCCTTTCTTTGCGTCAGATAATCTGAAAAAGATATTCATTTTCTACATTTTAGGTGCATCGTTAATCAGCCCTCCACAAGGCGGCAAACCCCAGCGTGCGAATGAAGATGGATCGATATCAGTCCTTCCTCAAGGACAGAATACGAAACGATTCTTTTGGAAAGATATGCCACGGTATTGGAGAAAGGTGCAACCGAAAGAAAAAAAGGCATCCATCGGGATTACTGCACCACCTCAACGCCCAAGGCATCAGGAAAAAAGATATGCAAATTCGTCATCTGTTGCCGCAAGCTCCAGTCAGCTTGTCACAATAGCGAGCTCTACCGGTACTTCGAAGGTGAAAGGCTCTAGTACAGCTGTCAAAAGCTCTAGTAAACCTGTAACAGCAGAAACGTCTACCGGTACAGGCCAAACTTTGACGGTGTCAGGCTCGAGCACGGCTATTATTCCATCTGGAATATCAACTGCTACCACTGCCACTACTTTTGCAAGTTCGACATCAACGAGTTTATCATACAGTCAGTCTGCAACAACCAAGAAAACAACGACGCCGACCTCTTCACAGCCAATGATTCCAGGACCTAGCACAGGAACTAGCACAGGAGCAACCACAGGAGCGACCACAGGAGCGACCACAGGAGCGACCACAGGAACGACCACAATTTTACCAAGTTCACCATTGGCTGACTCGTCTACAGCAAGCTATGTATCCGAAACTATTACCACAGGCTCCACGACCACCGTTGTACCCATCACGGTAAGTATTAGTTTACCTCTAACCAAAAATCCAACGTACGGCTTATGGTTCTTTTTGTTAGGTTATTCCTGTCGTCTCGTCTGGTAAGACATCTCGTGTGACGTATGTTTCGACCTCCACTAGCTCCGGAAAAATCGGGCCTACAGGGGCATGGATGTGTCAAGGCAATCTTTGCAATACTGAAAGCAGTTGTATCATTCCAATCTTTTGTTCTAACCAGGGTGGCTCTGGAGCAAGCTGGGGTCTCTGCTGCGGCTGGGAGCCAAGTGAGCCGGATGGACAAAGCCCTCCAGCTGGAGGACCAAGTCCTGGTCCTCCTCAAGCTGACGATAATAACAAACCCACGCAGACACAACAGTCTCAAACAAAGACACAAACATCCACAGGGAGCTCTACTTCTACACAAAGTTCCACCGCTAGTTCAACGGCTTCCTGCAGCACACAGACGGCGACTTCGTGTGAGATTACAGTATCTGTATTCACTCCGTCTGGGGTCAGTTCGGCAACAACATCAACGCTAACAGTATGTTCCTTCCCAGAGAAAAGCTTCCTAAAAGATTGGTTTATTTATTTGTTTATTTATCTCAGGGAATCTGCTCAACAACTCAAGGTTGTTCAGTAACTGGCACAACAGTCACTACTACAACGTCAAGTGGCATCGCAGCCACGGAGACTCCCATATTCGACACCTTTGGTGATTACGGTAACGTTGCTTTCCTCGACCTAGCCTGGTCAATCCTTTCCGTTATGGAGACAAATACAGAAGCACCGGTCACTTGGACAAATACCGCTAGCGGAGGTGGTAGTGCATCGCCAACAAGTCGTCCTTCGATATCTCCCACAACGGCTTCGGCAACCCAGTCAAATACTGTTACTACCGGCACTGTAATCTCTTCTCCTGCATCGACGCCTTCAAAACTCTTGACCTCGACGACGAAAACGAACCCCTCAACACCAATCACTTACTCGTGTGTAATGACCAGTACGCCTCTTACAACCACTGGTGGAGCAACTTACTCCACAGAATCATACTGCACCTGCAATGATGGTGTGATTGCCGGCATCAGCAGCACAATTGGCACCGATGCATACACGACCTACATATGTGAGACTGGATTACTCATGCCCGTTGCAACTGTTGCGCCAACAAATATTCCAGGAAAAGGTGGCTTACCAGGCTGTGCTGCGATTGTGTCGGTTCCTGGTACTTCAGCATATTGCAACTGTGGTGGTACCCCTGCTCCTACTCTCAGTCCGACATCCTCTGGTTTCATAAACTGTGATTACACTATCCAGCCGACTAGCTCCTATGATCCCGCAGTGCCTCCGCCCACAACATATACAGTGCCTCCGTCCACAACATCTACAGCGCCGTCATTTCCTTACGCGACTGGAAAGTGCAATGCACATATTTGGCAAGGCATCGGACAGGAATTCACTGATCCTGAGGTTGTCATAGACGTTAATATAACTGATGCTAACGGTAGCCAAATTGGCCACAATCAAAGCGCATTGGACTGGGGCGAAACCCTCGGAACAGACAGTGAGCTTCCATGGGTGCTATTAGTGACCCCGCAGATGGGCATCAAGGACAAACGCTCAACCGATGATTCATATCTTGACAAGAGGCTAGGAGGACCTATAGGAGTTCGTCCATTGTTCGAGCATGGACCAGTTGATTTTGCATACAGTGGCCAATCGTGGGATACCAGTTCTTCTCAATGTTCTGTTGGAGGTTGGGACAATGGCGATGCAAATGACTTCTTCGGAACTCTAATATTTGGTGAAGATTTCATTCCAAACCGCCAGATGGATTGTAAATTTACCTGCCCCTAACAGCCAGAGCTAGAATATTCAAGTCTTTCATCAATCGACGGCTATTAACGAAGAGAGCTTGTGCGATCACTTATGGAAGGCAGAAAATGAAGAGAGAATGGAATCGCAGTAGATCTGGACGATTGACGGACGAACGATCCCTGACCCTTCAAGTGTACTTACCTTTTATTGATCATCCATATTTGGCTTGGGTGGATACATGTATAGTCACGGACACGGTAAACCCCAAACGGGAACGGCTCAGCATCCGTAGTAACTTATTGCCTTTGGGCTAGTGGAAATGGATGAAGCAGGTTAGCATCTCTATTTGACAGGAAAAAATAACTGGATTGACTGTTTGTAAAAATTATTATAGGATTTATGTATAGTTCGCTAGTAGACATAGTTTTCATTGTGTGCTTATACGTCACTGTAGGTTTACTTAAGGTTATATGTCGGTATAACCCGGAAAAAGTTAGAAGGGAGTTTTAAATCAATAAAGTGACAGGACTCATGATGACAGATAGTCGATCATGTAAGCTGCCTTGTTAAGTTACTAGCACTTTTTCGGTTTTGCTTTTTCCTATATAGGAAGCGCAATAGTGCTGGAGAGCACAGTGGAGGAATGGAAATGATGTATTTTCAATAAATTTCCTTGACATCTCCAATATCAGTGATGAATTGTTGATCCATTTGCTAGGTTAGAATGAAATGAAGTGATGCAACATGTTTTACAATAGTTTGATACGCTTTGCGACTGTCAATTGTTATATGACATGTTGATTATCTCGGCTTTCATCTATACATTACTTCATGTTGATAACATTTCAACCACTGGCATATATATATTTGTTTTTATCCACATAGGATGAACTACTATAATGTCTGCATGACAAAACTAACGAACGGGAATAAACCGTAAAGGGAGAACAATTAATCGTTTGTCGATCAAAAAGTAGAGTGGTTGTTGATTTGAAATTAGAAATTATGCCTATTTAGGTTCACATATACCTATTCTTGGTGAACAACTTGTGCTTTGCCCTCCTGTATGTCCTTGAAAGTCACAGTCGGGACCCAGCCAGGAGAATGTCTCGCGCTTCCGACCTCGGCGTACAGTTCATCAATCTGCTCCAGAGTTAAGCCCTTGGTTTCGTATATCAAGAAATACACGAAAGCAATGCAGAGGAAACAGCATGATCCCCACACAAAGAAGATTTTTGACTGGAGATTGGCATTCCCGGGGCCATAATCGACTAGATAGGGGGTCGAGTAGGCGATAGCCCAGTTCAAGAGCCAGTTGGTCGCTGTAGTCATCGAGAGGGATTTGGCTCTGACTTTGAGGGGGAATATTTCACCCGTTACCACCCTAATCGATAAGACAGTAGAAGTTAGAAGTTATCATAACGTATCAAGGAAATCTTTTACTAACCAAGCACTAGGCCCCCAGGTCGATGCAAAGAAGAAAATGAAAATGCAAATGAATGCAATAGCAGCTTTTTGTGCCGGCTCGTTGAACACAATAACCACGCCAGCAGCATCCTGTCCGGTTGTCGTGGTACCAATAATTGCGACAATAAATTGAGACACGCACATGCCAACGCCGCCCCAAAAGAGAACCGGACGTCTACCGAATCTTTCAATCGCGTATAGACCGGGGATCGTCGACGCTACATTGACACAATTCGTGATAAGAGAAATAATAAACGAGTTTTCAAAGCCCGAGTTTTTGAAGAACTAATAACATCAATAGTGTTAGTATTAATTTGTGCTATGTCGATTGATAACTGGACAAATAATTGAAACAAGAACTGCAGCCGCCGGAGTCTTATTACCTGTGTTCCATAATAAAAGATAAAGTTTATACCGGTGAGCTGCTGCAGAGCTTGTAACCCGCAGCCCGTTAATAGACGTTTAAGAAGATTGCCCTTGAAGCAATCAAGATATGTAGCTTTTCCGAGGCTCGTCTCGAATTTGTGGTTGGCCTCAATTTCAGCAAGTTCTTCTTGAACAGATACATGATCTATCGGTAGACGGCGGAGTTTCCCAAGGGCTCTGGCAGCACCCTCGTAGTTATCCTGTTTAATCATGAAACGTGGAGTGTCTGGAAGAATAAGCATGCCGATAATCAAAATCAACGCCCATGCGAATTGGACAGCGACGGGAATACGATAAGAACCAGTATCATTCCTGTCTTTGGTAGAATTGTTCACAATCGACGCTAGTAGAAGGCCGACTGTGATGGAGAATTGGTATGCACCGACAATTGATCCCCGAATCCATTTTGGCGCTGTTTCAGACTGGTAGAGAGGAACTAATCAAAATGTTAGTGACTTCAATCACCGCCATTACCCATCATTGAGTACACTACGTATCCTTACTTAATGCAGACACCAAACCGACGCCCAGACCAGCAAAAAATCTCCCAGCAAGAAACAAAGGAATGGCGGTAGCAGCAGTTTGCAAAGCTACTCCCAAGATGAAGACCCAACTAGAAGCAATCAGACTCCAGCGACGGCCGATGCGATCAGCAATTGGGGCAGCGCCAAGTGCGCCAAAGAACGTTCCTGCAGATAGAATCGATACTATGGCCGAAGTTTGAGAGGATGTAACATTCAAATGGCCGGTACTATCTCGGTATCCAGTTGAGAAGAGATTTTGCCAGTACGGCATAGCCAGAATGCCACTTATTGTTCCCGTGTCATAACTTCACAAACAAGCAATTATTTAGTACCCAACCTCAATGAATTCATGGAATCAAACAGTGATGGAAATCTATACCCAAACAAGACACCCCCGAATGCAACGAAAAGCCCGATCACAATGGCCGGCCAGGAGGCTCCGGCAACCCCTTCGGGTTTTTGAATCATGAATCTCATCTTCACGGCTCGATTTTAAAAGCTTCAAGAGTAAATACCCTTAGGGCGCTTCAAAGGCGTTCTGGTTTATGTGAAAAAAAATTTTTTTTTTTGTTTCACGAACATAATCGATCGGGGTGAGCGGGTTATAAGGCTACACGTCGAGTGCCAACTCCCCATTAACTGTGGCTTGCCAAGCGATATTGATAGCATGGTTAGAACCAATAGGCCCAAAGAGATTTCAGCTGGGCCACGGAAATCTGGGGTGCGGGGTTTGAGCTGGCTCGGTAACGTATGATATGCAGTAACAGTTTCCCAGCTTTTCCAGAACCGGAGACGGCCCCAGCGGTTTAATTCCCAATAAGGTGACGGTATCCGAGAGTCCAAGCGTTGACACTAGGCCACATGACAGCATGCATGCCTTTTTAACATCTACCGACCGTATTCTAGCCTCTTCTCAATGACGCTTTCTCCGCAAAGAGAGCGGATCCTCATCGGAAGCTGTGGCCATATGGTCGGGGGTAATAGAGCTTGCCTAGCCAAGCCAAGGGCTTGACCATGAATCTTGCGGTCATCGATCAAGCTCATTTTCATCGTTTGGTAGCGTAACGAACGAGCGTTCTATCCTCACTTGAAGAGGATTTTCACTGACTTGACAGTAAAAGACGTGGTAGTGACGTTATCTCGGGACTTGGAGCGCTAAACAATTTAGGAACGCAGTCAGGTCGACTACATAGACATGCCCTCCTTACGACTGTCAATTGAAAGTACACAAAGCACATTTCAACATTACAAGATTACATAATTACATAACGTTCAGTTAACATATACAAATGAAGGTCACAACATACTAATTAATAGATATTCGCACTAGCATGACTCTCGCTCAATTATCTACCCGGAGGTAATCATCTGCCCTGTGAGAACCGGTGCACCACAGGGTCGGACGACCCGAGCACCGAGCCAGCGGAATCGACACCAGCTTCACAAGAGGGCTTAGGGAAGCGAACCTTAGAATGAACCATGGAACCAAGAGTAAGGATTTATTCTCTCGAAAGGACGTGCTACGAACTGAACATGCATGACCCAGATTATATGCTAACCCGAGAGGGGGAAGGTGAGCTGTTAGGGCGGTTCCACAGAATCCACACAGAACTTGTCAACCGGATAGGGTGACTACTAACCGACTGGCACCTAAGTTAACTAATTGGCCCCCAGTCGATGAACCCTTATTAGAAATGTTAATTGGCGATCTCTCTATATTATTTAAAATTGTGCAATCAGATCAAATTACTAAGAAAACCTCTATATAAATTAAAAGCCTTTATAGAATATTAGAATCTCATATTTATTATTACAATTAATTTGATATATATCGTTATATATAACTTATACTATCTTGATATTATGATTATTAAGTGGTATGATGATTCTATAATTTAATAGTTAACGTATTCCACGGGTAATCCGGCCACACGGGCAATCCGGCCACCACACAAAATTTCTTCAACTTCTCAACCCACCACTCACTTCTGAACCTCATTTTCACCCAAAAATGCCCAAAAATAATAGAAAAAAAGATGCCAATTATGAAGGGCGACTTCTACTTGCTATTGACGCGTTAAAAAACAAAAAAATCACGAATATTCGCAAAGCGGCGCGCCTTTATGAGATGCCGAGATCAACTCTCATGGATTAAATCAATAATCATATTAAGATGTCAACTACAGGCCCAAAATATCGAAAATTAACTCTAACTAAGGAGAAATCACTTCGTCAATAGATTTTATCTATAGAATCACGTAGATGTCCTGTCCAGCCTCAAATACTTTAAGTTATAGTTATGTGAGGCCGTGAAGCCTTCGGA
>CVMT01000001.1:1950511-1993731 GCA_000985935.1 Talaromyces islandicus | reverse complement strand
GATTAAATAATAATAATAATAATAATAATAATAATAAATATAATTTTCTTACTATATTACTAGGAATACACTTAGAGATCTATACTATAAGAAATATTATAGACGGCTTCTCTCATATAGATATTTTACTATTTAACTCTAAAGTTGTTCTATCTCAATTACAAATTATTGTGAGGACTCCCACTCTAGAGGTCTTAAAACTAGATACATCATTAATAAGCAATGCTTCGCTTGCAACACCTTATAATATTCAGATTTTATAGCACCAGGCTAAGTCAATAAAGCGCCTTTTGAAACGGTATACAGTAAGCCCTCCTTCGCCTACAAATCATACTTTAAATCAATTAATAAAAGGCTGCTTAATAGTAATACACTCTGCAGCAATTCTAGTGAAGGAAAATCATGATTTGCGAGCTACAAATAAGCATATAAGGAAGAAGCATACTAAACAGTCAAGGCCGCTTTATAATGAGGATATTTTAACTATTTCTGAAGGTCAAGAGCTTGCTGCAGCGCTTCATAAAGATAATCTTCTTGACCAATCGACTACTCCGGCCGAGGCTTCTCAGCCTCGCAGGCGCGCGCCACCTAAGTGTACAAATTGTGGAATAATAGGGCATAAGCGCACGGCATGCCCGAATAATTCTATGTAGAAATATAAGCGATTTTTTAGTGTTGAGTGGAAATCCGAATTGCTTCAATTGAGTGTAGCGAGGGTAGTGGCCGGATTGCCCGTGTGGCCGGATTACCCGTGGAATACGTTACAAGTCTAATATAGCTTATATAATCACTTTATTCATAACTAATTATTTAATGTTAAGGCTAATATATAAATATAAAATTATTATATCAAGTAGTTTATGCGATTCGTACTTTGCCAGTTTCCAATACTTGTGTCTATTCTCCTCGTTACTATTCCGCTTCACCTTCCCATAACCTAGACAACATACTACACTCAATCTTTCACCTTGATCTCTTTTCTTTTTCAGCACATGGATCTCCAACTTCGCGAAATTCCTCGCCGGTGGAACACTTCTGCATCTGATGGCCAAACTTCAGGGTCTGATTACAATGAGAGAAGTGGTCTATCTTTAAAAGTTCCGAAACCTACACTAAAATTTAGACTGCTGTACGTGAGTGTCAAACTGCAGTCTAATTTTAGTTCCCGACACCCCACCTGGCACCAGCTGCAACCCGCTTCAGGAGGTACGTATTAGAATATGTGTGCATTATAATAATAATGCACAGTCTGGCATTACAGGAGCGTAATCAAATATCGTGAGTATGCAGGTGATCTTTATGGCCGCCAACATAGACGGCGTCACTTTATTCAATTGGCTCAAATGGGAGTTGAATGCAACAGCGCTAAAGCTGCCTAGCACCTACATGTTCCGTATTGTTACTACTTCACTGTCCAGAACTGTCAGGGCAGTCTAGATCTTTCGCGAAATGTATTGTATCAGGCTGAAAATACCATGTTATTTATTGTCAGCCCACAAGCTCTCAGTCACGTCTAAACCAACAAAAGAAAACAGTTGTTATAGGCTGATGACATGCAGTTTCGGCGATTAACCTACCGCTTCTCGCAAAGGGGTGGCAGGGGGCTTTTTAATGCCAACACAGACCTTCTGCGCACACCATCATCGTATGGTGCCCTTAATGATTAGTATTTTAAACTTCACTGTTATCAACAGTTTGCTTAGTCAAGAAGTGCTGTCGACATGTCGTTGGAAGAAAGCCCAGGCAATCCAGTCGTCCAACAGAAGGTCAATGGAGGCAACAAGAAATGCAGCTGCATTCCTCTTCTTTAACAAGGTTCCCACAGGCGTCAAACCCGTTGAAGCACCGCTGAAAGAAAAGATCCTTTAAATGGATATCCCCGGGTTTTTGGTGCTTTTATGCGCGGCTGTCTGTGGCAATAGCGCAATCGAACCAGGGATACCGAGCATTCCTCTCATCCTCTCTCTAAGCGTGTACTCGCGAGAGTGCTCTCCACGAATCACTTAATTAACATGCTGCAGCATTGATTCAAATCGTCACTGGCATATCAATCGGTGCCCTGAAACTTTTTAACTCGCTCCTCATTCTTGGTGGAATCCTCAGCACGATAGCCTCCGGCCTTCTGACCACAATCCAAGCTGACTCGGGTCATCCTGCCTGGATAGGCTATCAAGTGTTTGCATGGATTGGCCTGGGTCTTTGCTTTAACGTGTACATCATCATTATCCAGAATATGGTCACACCTGACGAAGTCCCAACCGCGACGGCTATCCTGCTCTGTAAGCCTTTGTCCTTTCAAGTTCTGCCTCGGAAACTTGCTCACCACGTTTTATTAATTTTAGTTTTTCAATATCTAGGCGGTGCCCTCGTTGTCTCTGCAGCACACGCCACTTTCCACAACAAATTAATACAAACCCTTGCCGTCGAAGGTCCTGAAATTAATCCCTCCACGGTGTTCAGTGTTGGCGCATCTGATATCCAGAAAACTTTCCACAATAATTTGTCAGCTATCGACGCAAGTTATATGGAAGGGCTGCATAAAGCATTTGCATTGGCCATTGCTGTGGGTGATGCGTCGACCTTGGTCGCTGTAGCCCAACCATGGTTGAGACTACAAGCCTCAGAGTCTGCAGAAAAGACTGAAGCTGCGAAAACAATAGAGGACGGTAAGGCTGATAACGCAGCATCTTCTGTGTAAGAAATAATAGGAAATCCAATATTTGAAGCTGCTTGCTTCCTTGCGAGAGTATATGTTAACAATGGATGGTTGGATGGCATCAACAGGATAAACAAGAGTAAACTATCAATTGATCTGGACAGAAAACCTATTATCTATTATAGAATCTTAGTCTTTCACGGTCTCGCTACGTGAATCTCGTCGACGATGACGGTCTTTGACAGGGAAATATGGCCCCGAAAACGTCAGAAGAAGCATCTGGACGGTCTGAGAACCAACGATCTTGCCTGTACGTAGTAAAGTTAATTACAGCTATAGGTTCCGTCCTGTGAGTGTGATTCCCGCATGTTCTTGCATAACTACCCCGTATGCTCAACAATTGACCTGAGACACGTGTGGTAGTCACTCCTGTTCGCAGCCAATCAGCCACCACGCGGCTCGACCAAATACGGCGCGAGACGGACAAAAAGTACTTAAGAATCCATTCATCCATTGTTGCGCATGGGTGACCTTGCAGGCGCGTAATCCAGTATGCACGTCGATGCTAGTGTAATACAAATACGAAAAATACACCAACAGCAATCTACCTCCTCCTTTTCTTTGTTCTTCCACAACAGCTCGGAGGATAACCTGTTATTTAAACGCGACAATTTATTTTCGCGAGAAAATTCGACTGCTTCTGCTACTTTAAGTCTTGTACATTGTCTAGCTGCTTTAAATTCATTCAAACAAAACTGCTATCATGGGTGACGTGGAGGTTGACGTGCTTGTCATTGGAGCAGGTGAGATGGCGAGATATCTTTCATTTATTTGTGGACTCATTTGCTAATGCACATGTTAATAAAGGTATCTCAGGGATTTGCGCTGCCAAATTCTGGCTCGATACTCATCCTGGTTCTCGATTAATTATTCTCGACAGGGACAATTGCATTGGTGGAACCTGGAATTCGCGTTAGTAGCAGTGCAGGTCCATCTTGCCTATGTAGCTTCACTAACTATCTGTCGACTGTAGGACGCGGTTACGATACCTTCTGGACCCAATGGACGGTAGGAACAGCTGAATTCTCAGACCAGCCCATGCCACGACCACCAGATGAGGACATCTATTTAGAATTTTTCAAAGCAAAACATACGACAAAGTACCTCAACAACTATGTTGACACGCATTTTTATTCCGGGGAGACGTTGCGCGATAGAGTTAAACTCTCAATCGAAGTGCAGTCGGTTCAAAGAATCGATAGCGGATGGACCGTGATGTCCAAAGAACGAGAGACCGCAGAACAGCATACGTTCAAAACCACCAAATTAATTGTTGCCAGTGGCTTGACCTCAATTCCTAATATGCCTTCACTTCCAGGAAGGGAACTCTTTCTTGGTCAAGTTCTACACCAGGATGGTTTTGGGTCCTCCAACATCTTGACATCGCCAGATATCAAGAACATCACCGTTCTGGGAGCTGGAAAGTCATCGGGCGATATGGTGTATGAAGCCGTGAAAGCCGGTAAAAATGTGTCTTGGGTCCTAAAAGCGACTGATACGACTGGCCCTGGATTTTTTCTCTCTCCGAAAGGAGGCGGCCCCTACAAAAACGCATTTGAGATAGGAATGACTCGGCTGGCTGGAACTTTCACACCTTCCTTTATGAATGGGACAAATTGGTGGTCTAGGATCCTTCATTCTTCCAAGTATGGGCCAAAATTAATGGCTGCCTTCTGGGATTCTGTCAATACGAAAGCCCGAACAGAGGCCGACTACCAACGAGAAAGCCTACAAAACTTTGACAAGCTATCCCCACACTCACCGTAAGCCCTGGTTACCACATCCTCAATCTTTCGACAATTCACTAAACCAAACAGGATATTCTGGCAAAATTGTACCGGTGGACTCCTCAACCACCCAGACTTCTTTGACACTGTTGCGAACAAAGTTCGCATTTACGTTGGAGATATCGATCACCTGGAAAAAGACGTACTTTACCTAAAAAGCGGCGACCAGGTACCTACCGATGCCCTACTTTGCGGCACTGGTTGGCGCCCATCGCTCCAGTTTTTCTCCGAAGAGCAGTGCAGGCAACTTGGCTTACCGCACCTAGCAGACGATGAGTCTCAGGATGAGAAAAGTCACTGGAAAGCTCTCGAAGCTGACGCGGACGCCAAAGTCCTCGCCACCTTTCCACAGTTGGCAAACCCTCCTCCCGTCTTTCTCAAGCCTGCCACGAAGACCCCATATCGGTTATATCGACATGTCGTTCCTTTATCCGAGTCTGGCGATGCAACTAAAGATCACTCCATTGCCTTTATTGGTCAGGTCGGGGTAGGTAACTACTTCCCTGTTGTGGAATGCCAATCACTTTGGGCCACCGCCTATTTGGATGGTAAACTAGATTTACCGAGTGTTGAAGAGCAGGAAAAGGATGTAGCCCTATTCACATCGTGGTGTCGGCGTCGATACCTTAGTAACGGACTTAGGGGAAATACCATGACCTTTGAACTCATCGGATATACGGATACCCTGTTGAAAGACCTCGGTCTCCGCAGCAACCGTAAAGGCTGGTTCAAGGATATTTTCGGGCCGGTTTGGGCTAAAGACTTTCGGGGCTTGAAAGCCGAGTTTATGGGGAGGTACGGGTACAATGGTACGGCGAAATAGATATGTTTGAAGTCGAAGCTTCCTTAGAAGAAGACTCGACTCGTTGATTTCAACCACCTAAAAAACTTGAAATCAATCAGATAACTCAAAACTTAGTTAGTATTTGTAGCACCTAGAGCATATTTGCAAATGACTACACATGCCTTGGTAATCATTGTCCTCTGGCTCAAACTTCACCGTCTGCAGCCTCGCAACCTCAACGCGCGATTTCTGCTGGCACTCGAACTGGACGCTGGCATCACTACCTATACCTAAATTTGCCATGAACAGCGCGAAGAGCTTGTTGGATGTATGAGCCTGATGGCGACGAAAATTTACCATCTCTATGCTTAAAACATATAAGTTTTATAGAAATATAAAAACATTTGTACAAATTTGCTTACAGTACTGTTTTATATGAAGCCTTTACTAATATCGACCTAGCTTAAAGAGGAACAGTAAGATGGAGAGTGACAGATAATTATTATATGAGAAAACAGTACGACCATATAACTGCTTTTCCTAAGCGGATTTAATTTTTGGGATAACCCATCGCTGCTCTTGGAACAGCCTCACAAGTTGTTCGAAGTCTGTAATTTTCTGTTTATTTAGTTGTAAGGGCAGATTTTTGTTTGCTTGTTTATGATGTGTGCCTCGTAGAGGGAAAGCCACAATCAATTGATAATTCCAACCGCAGTCCCACGAGAGACTAAATTGGGACACCTGGGGAAGAAAGAGTGTCACTGGTAGGGAAGTATTGATATAATATAAGCCTTAGGGTAAGCCAACCTACTCCAGAGCTACTTCAAAATTCGTGTTAATGGCCGCAAGTCCTGGCTTTGGTGTTTACGGTGATGCCTTAAGGCTAGGCAGACTACATGGGCAATATATGGCATTGGCTAGCCACATTATCTATATGCTAAAGTATCAAAAAGTTTGATATTTTTACTCGAGATATATCGTATTTCTACATCCCTAGGGGAAACATCCTTATAGGGAAAAAATTCTCTGCAAGTTGTTCCCCTGTAGACTTGCTGCTGCTAGTAGGATAGCCGCTACAGCCCTCATCCCAAGGCCCGCACTGTGTTTCACATACCGTCTCCCCCGAAGGTACCGTACCAGATTCTATATAGTCAGCGACAATCCTCTTAGTACAAGTACTCGGGGCAGTGCCAATAGTACAATGGCCCATGGACTCCTGAATGACCAGGGCAGCACCGGGGTGGTTAGAAGCCACTGCGCGGGCAGCCTTGAGCGGCGTGACGGGATCAAGGCGGCTGCTCAGGAACAATAACGGCGCAGCTGGATGCCCTGAAGCCAAGCTGGGAACAGCCTTTGGGGTTTTGAAAGGGCCCTTGAAAGACAAGTTAGGGCGAAACGGCCAGCTGGAGCAGCTGAAGCGAATAATAGACCAGTAACTGCCAAGTAACTGTGATTTATCCATCAAGTGCTGAACATACTTGTGCCACCAGGCGGCGTCTTTGTGGGTGAGGTCATCCCCGTCACCACAAAGCACAGCGGATCGTGCTTCCGGCAGGACCAAAGGATTATGTTTGCCGGGGCAGATATTTTCCAAGTCCGGGATAAGGTCAAGGCCTATCATGCTGGTGATCAGACTAGTTGTGTTACCCGCCATGGCCTGCTGAAGCGTATTGGCTAGAGGTTTGAAGGACCCAATGGGGTCGTAGAGAGCAACGCCAACAAATTTGCGGATATCGTTGCCCGTGACAATGACCATAAACCCTTTGGAAGTCACCACGGGTAGCGGGGTGTCATCTAGTTGGGCTATCCAAGACCAGAAGCGGTCTCTGAGTTCGGAGGCCGAGGAATCAGAGACAGAAGCGAGGGCACATGTAGACGGGCCTGCTTCGTGGCAACCTCGCCAAAATTGTTCGAGGATCTCGTCAGTATCATCAAGATTCGTGAGCCATCCCTGAGAAAACCAATTAGTTCAATAGCGACCTATGAAGCAACATACGTACTGGTCCATGTGCATAATCATCTACATTGACAACTCCGTCCAACACCATCCTCCCAACACGCCCAGGATACAAAGCTGCAAAATAGTTACCAATCACTGTGCCATATGAAAATCCAATATACTGTAGTCGTGCGACCACGTCTTCAGTCCGCTTTTTGAGCTCCTCGTGAACCTTGATAGTGCTCTCTTTTTGCCTCAGCTCGTGTATTTTATCCACCATGTGTACCATGTCGCGAGCCACACTCGGAGTGTTCATATAAGCCATGGCATCCCCTTCATCTTTGCAGCGCTGAGACAATGCCTTTGTCATAGACAGACCGTGTTTGATTGCGCCAAGGCCTTTTGCAAGCCCACCATTTCCGCGTTCTTCGAGCAGCCAGGCATTCCGGGACACAGCGTTCGAGTGGAAGCAGTCAGAGCTTGGTGTCGTATGGCCGATGCCGCGGGGGTCCCACGAAAGAAGTTCGTAGTGGCGGCGACCAGGTTTATCCAAAAAATTCTGCATATTACGCGCAGCCCGCTGGATGTAGGTGACACCCGAAGCCCCCGGCCCCCCGGGGTTCGTAAAGATACTACCGCCAAAAGTCGGATCGTCATCAGAGACGACTGCGGGGAGTTTGGCGATGGCGATAACTGCAGTGCGGCTGTCGGAGTCATTGGTCCAGTCCAGAGGAACTTCTAGCCGTGCGCATTTGAAGCCATCATAACAGTCGTGATACTGCAGGTCACGGCTGGGAGTGATAGCGTTCCAGTCCAACGAGTCACTTGCAGCGGCCAAAAAAGTAAATGATAAGGCGGCCAGAATAATTCCCGGATGCATGGTTTTTTTGGGTGGACAGAATTATTGTTGCCACAAAGCCCGAAGGATGCTTCTCAGCGAGTGATGGCGTTGTGCATTGAAACTGGAGAGGAACGGGATTGTGTTATCTGGTGTTGGTAAGTCTTACGTTGGTACGATAACGTATCCTATATCGTATTTACAACTGCCTCTACAATACCTCCTGCCTTCCAATCGAGATATAGAAAGCTAGATGTCAATTAGTCAGTCAAGAATATTACAAGGAAACATGACAGATTTCATATTCATATCGAGTTGAAGCTTTCGGGCCGAGGGCAGAAAGGCGGGGTTTGTCCCTATTTTGAAAAACTTTAGTGGCTCTGCTAGCCGTTATTATATTTAATTTGACCCACTATATACTATATTTGGCCAGGCAAGGCACGGGACATGTTTGATAGACGAATCTAATTGGGTCCAGATATTGAAAATAATTAGGCCAAATTTATCTGTATCAGATAAAACTGAAATTCCTCAGCCGGAGATACCAGAATTATATCGATATCACATGTAGGCAGGCCCTGGACAAACAAAAATGACGCCATTGTAGTATTATACTGACTACCTCGAAAATTCTCAGACTATCAAGTCTCAAGCTGCTCAATTTTCCCCCAGAAGCGTAGAAATAACCATCGCGGAACAAGACGCGCAAAATATCAGAGGCATGCATGGGCAAATAATAAGTTTGACCTGCCTCCCTAGCCAAAAACAACCCAAAATTTTCCGTGTCGCATCGGCCATTGCACTTCGGTCCTCGACACAACAAACAGCCTCCAAAAGCTATTCAAACGGTGTTCCATTTTATCTGTTAAACCCTTTCAAGATTATTTTCTTGTCGGAAGATCGCGATAAGTGCGCAGTCGACATTATTATAAATGCAAGAAGAAATAACGTGGAAAACCGCACCAGACACTCACAGGAGCGATGTAGTCGCGTCTAGTCGAGACGCACTTGAGCTCGCCAAAGTGGGAAAGCGAGAAGTTTTGAAGGTACGTAAATGGGGCAAAAAAAGTGAAAAAAAGGGGCAAGTTGCACCTAACAGTTACCAGCGAAGATTTGGCCTAGCAAGCACTATCGGGCTCGCATGTACTGTAATGTTAACATGGGAAGCGGTCATTATGTTTGTCATACCCCTGCCAACAACAAAAGTAGTCTAACCGGACTATAGGAACATCAGTCTCGGGTTGACAGAGTATGTATACTTTTTTTTTTTTCGTTTTTTTAGTGGAAAGACGCCCCTTGGCATTGTCTGACAATTACTTAGCGGAGGGCCGTCTGGGCTAGTATATGGCTACATCGTCATCTGGCTTGGTTTCACAAGCACTTATACAGCGATGGGGGAACTGGCAAGCATGTTTCCTGTAGTACGAGAATATCTAATCACCCCACTGGGCAGCTCATTTTACAACCATTATACAGGCTGGCGGACAATACCATTGGGCAAGTATTCTTGCGCCCAAGTCGTCAAAACGGTTTCTTAGTCACGTCACTGGTATGTGGCATCACATGAGTATTTGGTTTTCGCTGCTTACTGATGCCCAAAAAAGGCTCTATTTGTGTAATAGGCTGGATAGCGGCTCCTACAGCAGCCATTTATCTTGCTGGTAGTGTTCTGCAGAGCGCCATCGCCATGAATGTCCCTGACTACGACCCGAAAGGATGGCATGTTACCTTCATTATGTGGGGGATTCTGCTCTGTTGCGCTATTCTAAACACATGGCTGGGAATGATTTTACCGGCCGTGGAAATATTCATTCTCATTATCCATGTGATAGGCTTCTTCGCCTTTTTGATACCACTCCTCATCCTTGGGCCTCGAGCTGACCCGAAATCGGTCTTTGATCTACCCTTTAATTACGGCAGTTGGACGGACATCACATTGGCAACGCTTATTGGCATGAAAGGGACAGTTGCTGCATTTTTAGGTAATAGCGTATCTCAATAAATGTGACCATCTACTGAACATTCTCAGGCACAGATGGCGCCGTTCATGTGGGTCGAAACCTTAGGAGGCTCTATTTTCACTATACCCCAAAGCTGACACCATTGTTGAAAAAGATGGCCGAGGAAGTAGGAAATAGCACTCTTGTCGTACCACAGTCAATGCTGTTTGCAATGATCATCAACGGGGTTCTCGGCTTCGCTATTCTCCTGGGCTTCTTATTCACTGCCGGAGACCTAACTACAATCGTGGAATCTAATGCCGCATACCCATTCATACAAATTCTAGAAAGCTCCACAAAGAGCAAAGCCGCCGCGGTTGTGCTTTCGAGCATGCTTGCAATCATGCAAGCCTTTGCGGGCCTCGCTGCGCTTTCATCTGGAAGTCGCATGTTATGGTCTTTTTCGCGAGAACAGGCTATCCCAGGCTGGCGCTGGATCCGTCAGGTACCAATCTATAATTATACACACGCCATTTATTTGAATTTTAGCTCATTAGTAAAACAGGTGAACCGGCGGAACGCAGTCCCCTTCAATAGCACCTGTATCGTCGTCATCGCCGGCGGCCTCCTCAGCTTGATCAACATTGGATCATCAGTCGTCCTTAACATCATTTTGTCTCTGGTTCTAGAAGCGTTCTTCTCATCGTACATTATCTCTTTATCGCTTCTACTATACCGAAGACTAAACGGGGACATATCAACACCTAACCAGAATGACAAAAACCGCTTCGTATGGGGTCCTTTCCGAATTAAAGGCTGGCTCGGAGTGGTGAACAACGTCTTCGCAATTGCTTTCTCCGTCGTAATGTTCTTTTTTGGGTGCTGGCCGCCCATGGTTGATCCAGAACCGGAAGATATGAATTATAGTATTGCCATATTTGGTGGGGTGACGATTTTGGCCGTATTGTATTACCTTGGGTGGGCCAGGAAGAATTACCAGGGGCCTGTGACTGAGGTGCAGGTTGCTAGTTAGTACATAGCTTGATCTTGATGATACGGTTTAAATTCTCTAGAATGATAACTGTGGTTTGGACGGGAAATAGCCATTTTTATAGCCTGGTCACAATTGATACTCAGTGTCGGGAAATGTGATGTATTCATGTCTGACCTTAAGGACTAAAATTCAAAACGAAGGGCAAGTATCCGTATCTGGGCCAGGATTATGACTTCATTTTTTACTGAGCAAACTTGAATATCTCTTCCAAAACTGGCGAGTACTGGGATGGAAAGAAAACAACAAGAAGATTCTAACTTATTCGGAAAACAGGTATTGCTGAAAATCCTATCTGAAACCTCAAACTGTTCTTCGAAAGATCTCTGTAACATTAACATTATTTAATTGTTCATTTTCATAACACATTACTATTAATACAATCCAATCGCTCACTATTGAATATCATTTGCTTTGGCACCACTGGCTAATTTTGCATCTGCCACTTGGTCGATCAAGGGGACATTACGAAGCGCCTCTTGAGCAGCATTATCTCCAGCTATCGTCTTGCTCAGGCCACGCCCAGACCCCAAATGTTGATTATCCCATCCCCAGCCCGTCAGATACACCCCAACGTAAAAGGTTTGCATCCCCCCGCTTAATCGTTCAGGGGGGCGTTCATCCACATACCTCAGCTTGATTCCCTTGCCCATGACCTTTTTAGCAAGAAGCTCCTTGGCCTTTAGCACCGACTGAACACTTTGTATGCCGGTCAATTTTGGTTGCCACAGCTGTGTCAGCCAGTTCTCGACGATTTCATCGCCGTCAACCGGATTTGACAGTACGACAGCGGCAACATAGGCTTCGAAAACATCTCCTTTTGTTTTCTTCCATCGTTTTGGTTGGTCTCTGTGGTCTGGAGGTATAGATAGCCTCGTATCAAACCCATATTTGGTAGCGTACTCTGCGAGCGTTTCGTTTTTCACTAGTTCTTCTCGGATTTGAGAGATACGGCCCGCTGGGATATTGGGGAATCGGCGCCAAATCAGCTTTGTAGCAAAAACTTCAATGTATGCATCTCCAAGCACTTCTAGTCTGTCATAGCTGGTCTCATCTGGTCCCTCGACATTATTGTTGGTATGTGCGCCTGGGTGGGTGAAAACAGCTCTCGCCAGTGACGCATCAGATATGGGAGGCAGCTCGGGTAAGCCTTTATCTTTCTTTGACGGATGAACATGCGTAGGGGTCGTATCTGGAGGCAGACTTGCAGCTGCCAAAACAGTCTGAAGCTGAGACGCTATGTTCAAGACGCTAGAGCGCTTAGGATGACTGCCCAAGGCTTCCGGATGCTTGACTATTTCATTAACGACCCCGTGTAGTTTTTCAATAAGTGTTTCACCGTCATTTGTGCGGTCAACCCCAGTGTTTGGGCGTTTTATTTCAGATTCGTCATGAAAATGATTGCCCTATTGCAAAGAAATCATGAATTGAGACTCTTCTAAGCCTTGAAAGGTCCTGCCTACCTTGGCTTTTTTGCTCGTTATAGCACGACCGGGACTAGAGTTTCCATCTTTATGCTGCCTTTTTTCTCCCATGATTGCAAAAACATCGAATATTATTTTTTCTGGGTCGCGATGGAGTGCGGCGTGTGAAGAAAGTCGTCGGAGTGGATCACGTAAGCCGCGCTAAGGAGCTCGTTCGGGATTGTTGCGATGCTTCACGACACACCAGAGTAAAACATCGACCTTCAGATCACCCCCGGATCAAGACGGCCATGGCATCTCCACAGGGTCGCATCTTGGACCTTGTCAAGGTATGCAAATACTCGAATCTTGAAACACCGCCGTTACTAAAGAAGAACCAATTGTCCAGGCCCAATGTCGGATCTTTTCCTCCACGTTTAACCCGCAACGACTGCGACTGGGAAATAAAGTCTTACGACAGCGTCTGCGAGGACCTGCTCTCGCCTCATGGTACCCCCGGAAAACCGTTTCGTTCCGCGATTTGCAAGACATATACAAGCCCTTGGACCTGGAGACGTTCGACGAGGCTCAGGATGATCGAGAGGAGGCCATACAAATGTACTACCGCGCAAACACCCTGCGTTTCCGCATAAAATCCACGATGCTAACTATTGCAACAGCGCTAAATTGCGAGGGAAAGGACGGCCCAAGAAGAAACGAACTGCTGCAGGTACTATATATCTCCCATTTCCCTTTTTGTCTTTGGAAGACGCATGCTAATTTATTCCTGCAAAGAATCACGCTCCCACAAGAAGAAGAAGTGATCCACATCTGTTGAATCGCCTCTGGGGTTCCTGCTACCGAGACGAGACTCTTTGTATTCTTTCAATTGCATCTTGGGCGTCTAGAAATTTTTGTATAATATACTTGAAAGTGCCAGGCTATTCTACCTGGGCGGACTCTGTTAGAAAATATGTTATTTGTTTTTCTTTTAGTAAAAAGCTATCTTCTGGATTACTTTGCCCGGTTCAATGCATAAATCTAATTTTTATCATTTTTTTAATACTTGATCCTTGAATGATATTCAGCTTTCAAACGGTTTTTGCGCAAAAGTCACGTGATTTAGTGCAATAGCTGGGGCTCCACCCGTCCCATTTCGCCGCCGCGATAGAACCTGCCTCGACGCTTTTTGGAAGATATCGCTGCCACGCTTCTCCAACAGCTAGAGGAGGGCTTTTTTGCGCGTTCTTATACTGTATCACGGCTTGCGACGCGTCAAATTTCACAGCTGCCCACTATGCCAGCAGCCGCCGCCAAACCGAGTAAAAATCAGCTTCGAAGGGCTCGGAAGAAGGCCAAGAAAGATGTAAGAGACTTTTGCCGTATAACAGCTATTATTGGCACGAAACTAATGCATATTTTTTTACCCTCCAGGTCTCAAATGCAGATTCTGAAAAGGTCCCTAGCCCTAAAGAAATTGAAAGCAAGACGACAGATGATGTCTCAAAGACAAAGACGCTCGATGGCGAGAGTTCATTTGGGACTGATATAAACATGGACGACCCGCTATGGGGAATGTATAAAAACATCGCGGGTCGATTTGAAGCTAGCTCTGGCGAAGAAACAAAAGTAGAACAGGAAAAGCCTCAGATCTACTTTGACGATGACGATGAAATTCCAGACGAAGAAGAAAACGAACCGAGAATGTCCAAGAAGAAGAGGAAGGAGATGACCAAGCTTTCCGTTGCTGAGCTGAAAGCGCTCGTTCAGAAGCCTGATTTGGTGGAGTGGACAGATACTTCAGCTCCTGATCCCCGGTTACTTGTTCACATCAAAGCGCATAGGAATGTTGTCCCTGTCCCAACTCACTGGTCATTGAAGCGAGAATATCTTTCGTCCAAACGAGGTATCGAAAAGGCGGCTTTCTCACTTCCAAAGTTTATCCAGGAGACTGGTATAGCTGAGATGCGTGATGCGGCGCAGGAAAAGCAAGAGCAATCCACCCTCAAACAAAAACAACGAGAGCGCGTCGCGCCAAAAATGGGTCGCCTAGATATCGACTATCAAAAGCTTTACGAAGCCTTTTTCCGATTTCAAACCAAGCCCGAGTTGACGCGGTATGGCGAGGTTTATTACGAGGGCAAAGAGTACGAAACAAACCTTCGTCATCTACGCCCAGGTGAGCTTAGCGATGAGTTGAAAGAAGCTCTCAATATTCCACCTGGAGCTCCCCCACCATGGTTGATCAATCAACAACGTTACGGACCGCCTCCTTCTTATCCAGCACTGAAAATTCCTGGTTTGAATGCGCCGCCGCCGGCAGGAGCCATGTGGGGATACCACCCTGGTGGTTATGGAAAGCCTCCTGTGGATGAGCACAATAGACCTCTGTATGGAGGTGATATCTTTGGTGTTCTCCAGACCCAGCAAAGTGCCCAGCAAGGTGAACCCATCGAAAAGGATCTGTGGGGCGAATTGCAGCCACCAGAGGAGGAAAGCGAGGAAGAGAGCGAAGAGGAGGAGGAAGAGGACGAGGAGGCCGAGGACGAAGATATGGGCGAAGGACTACAGACACCAAGTGGATTGGAGACTCCTAGCGGGTTTGTGTCTACTGTGCCGTCAGAGATCGGGGCTGTTGAAAGTGTTGGCGGCGAGTTCGATGTCCGTAAACACCACCGAGGCACGGAGACAGAAGAGTCTATACAACCCAGGGCGGCATACCGTATCATTCCAGAGCAACAGTCCCGCGTGCAGGGTTTCTTTGGTGGCGATAGGAAATATGACCTCAAAGCGCCAGACCCATCGATCCCAGTACTGGGCGCAGAAGACCACAGCCGCAAAAGAAGAGGACAGGGCGACGTCGATGTGTCCATGGACCCAGACATGCTACAGAGCAGTGATGGCATCAACAAGGAGCATTTGCAGGGCCTGTACAATGAAGAGCGACAGCAAGAGCATTCGCAATGGAACTTTCAGGAGGATCTCAGCGATATGATTGCAAGTGAGAGCCGTAAGAGGCTGCGCAACCAAGAGGAAAAGCGTGCAAAGCGGGGGTAGATGCGACGACTGAATAGCTACTTTATGACTACGGTATTATAATCAATGTACAATTATACTTATCATTTCAAATTTAACTACGTATTCTCTTGGAGTAAGTTATGTACGGAGTAACTGCATGTGCAAATCAGTGGAGCCGCATTGACTAAACTAACCGGATGGGGTCTAGCCCCGGCGATACGTTCGCAACTTCTCTTCGTCCGCCCTGAACTCTTGACTGAGACTCTGCAAACATGTGGCCCGACAGAATGGAGCGAGATCGCGGTAGAAGGTAACACTCAAACAGGGAAATAATGATATATACTATCGATCGCTAACAGTTGCGGCAGCACGAGATACGACGAGCGATGGGGTGGCGAGAGTTACAGGCCGGCCGGGAGAATTTCTCGATCGCGCTCTCGCAGCCGGATACGACGCCCTCGCTCATGCTCTCGCTCTCGAAACCGATCCCCTCGACTCACTGCTGATACATGGGTGCCACAAGGTGGTGGCCGCCATCCAGGGAGATACCGCAGCCGATCGCCAGCAAACCTGCGTCGTTCTCGTAGTCCTCCATATCGCCAGCGCCAACGCATTTTATCACCGCCGCGAAGCGGGCGCCCTAGATCCCCTTATGGTCCGTCCTGGCGCTCACGATCGCCATATTCGCAGAAACCGCCTCATGACTACCAGCCCCCCTCACGGTTTGCTGGTGACTCTTCGCGGCCCTCGTACCCGCCCAGGTCACCAAGGCGAGACCAGCCTCCCTCGCCACCCAGCAGATACCGCGACTACCCATCCCCTTCGCGATCCGGTTCAATTAGAGAGCGGCCGCCACCATATGGCCGTTCTGTTGGCCGTTCAAGGAGTCCCTATTATCGCAATGAGCAGTACTCTCGGAATGACTCGCACCCAAGGAGAAGGACTCGATCTCCGGTCAAAGCGGGCTTATCCGACCACCCTTCTTCACATAATTCTGCATCGACATCACGAAGATCCTCGCCTCCTGCGAATTTAGATCGACCTAGCGGGACGCCCTCGCGGCCGAGAAGTCGGTCTCCAGTGGATCTGACTTCTAGGATCAAGGCCAAGTCTGTCGAAAGGGCTCCGGCACCTTCTAGCGCGGTCGGATCGTCTTCACACTCAAGTCACGACAACGCGAGGAACTCGCCTTTGAATAATAGCGCTCAGGAACGGGCTATCTCAGAGAGATCGGATAAAGTTGTTGCTGATCGTCCTGGGTTGTCGCCTCGTCCTAGTGTTTCTTCAGACAAGGCCGACTACCCGAAGGGTCCAGGCGTGTCTGATTCACGGGGGTCCCAACAGGAGACAACATCCGGCACATCTACGTCGTCTGCTCCGAATCGGGCCTCCAATATATCCTTACTGTCTGCTCCAACAAGGCCCAAAGGAGCTTCCAATTACCACTCCCGTGATCACAATCGGGATCCCACATGGACAGGGCGGCGTGCTCCTCCTCCCCCTCCCCCTCTACAACAGACGCCGCCGACTGGACCTCGAAACCGATATGTACAAACCCCGCCGGTGAATGATTTACAACGTGGACCGGGCTATCGGCCCAGCAGTGGCCCCTCAGTCCCGCATCACCAACGCAGCCCAAGACCCAACTACCTCGCGTCGCTGCCAGTTGTTGTGGCTGGCGGGAGGCTATTGCCGCCGACGTTCGATGTCGTGATTGAGAAACGGCTGTCGCAGCTTGAGTCGGACGAGGACAAACTGGTCGACCAAGTGCTGGAGAAACAGCGGTCGAAACGAGTGGGTCTGAAGGACTGGAATCGGCTGGAACGAGAAAGTGCTTTGAATGCTCTGAAAAGCGAGCTGGCAGAGGTGCACCTGCAGCGGATGACAGAGGGCGAGGGGTTTGAAGGGGCTACCGTGTTCTGATCGACTGAATGTATAAATAACGTGACGAATGATATCATTATTATTATTTTTATTATTTTTAATTCTATTTCAGTTGAACATTAAATACAATACAATAGTGTTAATATTTAATACGTAGTTGTAGTAAATCAGAGAATGGTTTAAAAAAAAAAAGGTAATAATAATAATATAAATACCGTGGGGCATAGTTCGCGCACGGCGATTGGCGGGCCCCCGTCTGCCGTAAATTACGTCTGAGCAATTCGCGTCTGGCCACTTGTTAGTTGTTCCTGCCTCAACTCTCATGCGCCGCGCCCTTGCTCTCTGCCTCTTCTCACTCACTCTCTTTAACTCAGACCAACACAGTCTGTCCTTTTCAATCCCGGTCCATTCGACTCTGTGTACTTTGTTTGCTTTCTTGCTCGCTGCCGGTCGCTGCCACTCGCCAGGATGAATATCTTCAGACTTCTCGGTAAAAACGCCTTATCCCACCGCGGACTTTTATTAGACTGACCGGAATTTGATGACAGCGGATTTTTCGCACCTGGTGTCGATCCTGGTTCTGCTGCAGAAGATGAAATCGTCAAACGTGGGTTTAGTCCTTGAACTAGTTGCCATCCGTTATTCTAATCTAGAATCTAGAGTTGCGCCGGGCTTTCCTTCAAGTCGCAGGTTCTGTATTTGACTGTTTTTGTCACGCGTTATTTGGGTTTGTTCCCTCTCCTTATTCTAGACATTGTGTACAATTGCTAACCTTTGAAAAAAAGACCTCTTTTGGACTTTCACAGACTCGTTGTATAATACGCTTTTCAAGATTCTCTTCCTCGGTTCCTCCGCGTACACGATTTACCTGATGCTCAACGACTACAAGCCGACCCACGACCCAAACACGGATACGTTTAAAGTGCAGTATCTTCTTGGTTTCAGTGCTTTGTTAGCTGTGGTCTTTCCGCAGCAATACACCCCGTCCGAGGTTAGTCGACTCACACACTACAAGGAGGATACGTTGAAAGACTAAAAAAGAAATAGATTCTGTGGACGTTTTCCATCTGGCTCGAGTCCGTCGCGATTCTCCCCCAGTTGTTCATGCTGCAGCGTACCGGCGAGGCAGATACTATCACCACACACTACCTCTTCGCGCTGGGTCTTTACAGAGCGCTCTATATTCCAAACTGGATCTACCGCTATTTTGCCGAGGACTATTTCCACGCGATCCCCGTTCTGGCTGGAATCATTCAGACTGTTCTTTACTCGGACTTTTTCTACATCTACTACACGAAGTAGGTTTTGTGTTATCTTGTGATCGTTTCCACTTGTGGATTGCGTTGCTAACTCTATACTAGGGTTATGAAAGGAAAGAAGTTCTCTCTACCGGTTTAATTTTAATTATATTTTCTATCTTACCGAACTTACGAATACCCTTCTTGGATGTATTGCTAGAAGATCTTTGCTGTTGGGCTGTTCGATCAGGTTTCAAAGGGGCGCCTCTGTTGTTACAAGACTACGTGGTTACTTGGCAATCGCATGTTACTTGTTAAAGGTCGACCCAAACAGTCTTGAAAACGCATTTCCCAGGTTGGCCTTTGTACCTGACGGCATGCATTTGTACCAGCAGCGAAAACGGGGCATTTCTTTTCTTTTCTTTTTTTTTCTTTTTTTTTTTTTTACAAAGTGAACATTATGTAGTATGACCAAAGTTAATATGAAGATACTTTTGTTTTCAAGTATATTATACCTATTATATACATATACAAGAGCCGATTAGGTCCCGTTCCGTTTCCTGAACACCGATCAAATGTTGACTTTTTTTTTTTTTTGACGCAAGACAGACTGATTTCTCCTGTTCCCAGACCCAAACTCCCAGCTCAAGGAAATCTGCAATTACTAATTGAATTAAATGGACTACTGAATTACTGAATTGGCAGTGGGAGTGAAGTCAATACCCAGAGTATCGCGAACTCGCATTCGTTGCCAAAAACCCGCTGCTATTACTTGATGCATACTGAGAAACGTGCGAGCTTTCCACTAAATGATGGGGATGGTGGTGGTGACTATGAGTCTCCGGCCAGGATACATCGTGATGAGGGTAGTGATGATGATCTGAGTAGGCGTAGGCTGTTGATTTGCGTCGATGACTGCCACTACCACCACCACTACCACCGCTGTTGCTACTGGAGGTACCGCCGTACATGTGAGGCTGCTGTCTGGCGAGCTCGAGGTGTGGCGAGCCTCTTCTGGAATCTGGAGGTGTCACTGTCAAGTGTGTTGTTGGAGCTACGATTGTGCCCCGGCGGCCTTGACAGGTTGGGCAGATTTTGACAAAGCGGGAGATGAGTTCTTTCGGGACCCTTTTTGTTTTTTCAAATTCAAGTTTAAAACTGGTTTTAAAAAATGCGGGGGGGGGAGGAGGATTTGGGAAACTCTTACCATGAATATCTCTGGCGTACGTGAGTAGACGTCTTGTCACGGCCTCCGTGTTGGCATTGCTGATGTGCCCGGGTCAGGATCTTGAACAGCTTTTCTCGGATTGCCACTGGTTTGCCCTCATGGCATATTAATTTCCTATTCTGCAAAAGCAAAAAGATAAACAGAAAAAGCCAGGATTAGCACAGCACGGTTTTCACCAAAGCCATAGAGCCATACGCACATCTGATGTTCGGTAGTCAAGCTGGAACATTTTCTTCACCCAAAACCTAACAAAAATTAGCATTGCCAGAAGAAGACGACGGCGGGGAAACAAAAATATACCTAAATTGGGCAGATTCTATCCCCGTGTCTTTCGGATTGTCCAGAACAATTCGAATGTTGTGCGCTCGTTTGGCATTGATCAACGCCTTATCCTGCTTCTTTATCGAAAGATCATTTACATAACTGTCTGATGAGCCACCAAGGAAAAAAAGACAGAAAAATGACATGAATCAAAAATAGGGGCCTTTTAAAGTACCTTTTCATCAAATCATCAAATTCCTCAACATTAGGGAATCCATCCAGTGGCGGGCATACCGGCTCCGAGAGCATGCTATCTTCGTTAAACGATTCCTGGTTTTCGATGCCGTAGTCTACCGAGTCGCCCATGGACATGAAGTGAGGTGCGTGCATATATCTGGGCGAATTCATGTATCGCGGGTCCCGGAAGGAGGACTGCTGTTCGTGGCGTGTTGTTGGAAGCGCCCCGAGTGCCGGATGCATCACTGTGCCTGGAAGATCGCCCATGGGAGTCTGGGGCCCGTAGTAAGAAGACATGGCGGAGGGATACGAGCTGAACGGGTGCATCATGTTGTAGGAGCTGGACGAGTGGTACGAGAGCTCGGGGCTCGTGGGGGTTTCGTAGCAAGCAGCAATGGAAGCCGGGTCGCTGGAGTACGCATATTGCTCTTGTGACGGTCGTCTGTAGGTGTTCATGTCGTATGAATAAAACAATGGTAAATGGTAAAAGCTATTTTTTGGGTTTTATAAAAAATATATATAAAAAAATACACAACAGCAATTAGGGCCGGCAAAACGAAAGACTTGGTTCCAGAAACAGAGCACAACGAGGGCTCTCTCGCAGTTATATACCCATTGGCGGACAAACACAGCTGTCCGAGGCCAATCGCTGACACGCAGTGGTTGGGATTGCTTCACTTCCCCTCTGACAGCAGGGCGGGCTGCAGCACGGGGGTGACTATTCGGAGAAGACAAACAAGCATACGACATTGCGCTGCAAGTCAGGCAGGATGGTGAAGCAGACGCTCGTCGGCTGTAGTATTTGCAGGGGTTCTGTCTTGGAGGAAACAGCAGAGTGTTTCTTCATGCACGTTTGCAGTCTGTAAGGTACACAGCCTCGATCGACTCGAACGGGCGAGAACACTGTTTCGCCTCATTTGTGTCCTTTTGTTTCGCGCATTGAGGCAGATCTGCATGCTTTTATTCTTTGCTGCCTGGTGCAATCTCCCAGGCATTCCATGATGGCCGATTATTAGTCCACGACATACTGGACGTGGCCGACTCGGCGGCGCGTGAGCCACGTTGATTCACTGGAAGAAAAACTCAGAGTCTCGCCACGCGTTGTTGGGGGCCCGATCGGGCAGGTCAGGCGTCGCTGGGGGAATGGAAGCCTTTTTTTGGGCGCGTTCTTTGACCCTGTGCTACTACAGAGTCACGTTTACTACTACTACAATAGTAGCAGGGACGATCCACCACATAACTTAGTACGTACTTTTGACTCTTCTTAGTCTTCTCCTCCTACAGTGACATCTCGTGATATCCGCCACCGCTATATCAAGAGTCTATATCAAGAGTTGTCAATTTCCTCCACTGTCAGCCACCCTGATAGATCTTTTTTTTCCCTTCCCTTCCATGCAACCGGAAAACGAGCCAAGTCCCCGATAGGCCCAACTTCCGTGTTTGTCCTGCAAACTATACATAATGCAATCGACGTTGTTTGATTGTTTACTTTCTTTTGCCGGCTTGCTCGAGTCCGACAACGTCCTTTTTTTCCTGCCCGTTTCCTTTCTTTTCTTTTTTTCTCTTTTTGCCTTATCTCCAATAGACTCGGTTGCACGGAATATCTGTTCCGATAATATCGTGCGACCAAGCTGGTATGTGTTGATACACAAGTGGTTTCATGCAAGCAGCCAGCACGACATTTGATTCCGTCGCATTTGTTGTCTGTCAACCTGGCAAAAGAGGGCCGAACCCTGTCGGTGGTAATATTCCTGAGGAAAGGAATTTTTGTCTCAGTCTTCAAAAATCTGGAGAATCTAGACCTGCGCTTCATTTTTCTTCACTGCCCTCTTACATACTTCACTAAAAACCTGCTAGCCATAACATCTGCTAATGCATGCTCAGCTTCCACCCCACACACCTTTATCACTTTGCGTTGAAGAATGCAGCCGGACTGAATTTATCTTTGTACATAAAAAAAAAAAAAAAAAAAAAAACCTCGCTGTCCGCCGTTCGCCGATCCTGTCCAACATGAGGCGGGGGAAAAAATTTTTTTCTGTTTTCTTTCTGCCTCGTTTCGACTTGCATATCTGCTTGACAGCGAATCACTTGAGCTACCCTTGATAAATTCCTGGGACTCCGTATGGCTTGTTTATCTCTCAGCGGGACAATTTTATTCCCCTTTCTTTTATCCACACCTCAAAACACGCACATACATATACACAAAAAAGGAAGGGTACAACACCCGACGGACGGATGCGAGTTCATTCTAGGATGCTGATAGGCAAAAAAAAACAACAAAAAAAAAGATTTTGAAGGCGAGTGACGGTGAGTATCTGCGGGGGGTTGCTTTGCAGAACAATGAACTGGAACCCTCAACGAGAACTTCCCCAGCCAACTAAAACGTTTTTGCTACAAGGATCAGCATGGTAGTATGAAGCCATGCGATATGTGAGGCTAGGTTAATATATCCAGCACCAATCTGCTGTCAGACAAGGGGAGACAAGCAAAATCTCAAAAAGTCGCCAAGCCAATAATCATAACAATAGACAACGAAACTGAGAGAAGGGAGAAAAGGGGTGAAGAAAGAAAACAAAGGGACTATACTATCATCTGACATACTTCAATGTTAGGACTGATTGCATGCCTCTTTTAGGGCTAGACAAACTTTCCGTTCTGGGAAATAATATATCCCAGGCCCTCTCTTCCTTGACCCAAAACAAAATGCAAGTCAGACTAGGGGCTCTGCAGCGCTATAGCTTATTTCGATAGTAAATTTGCATATTTCCAGCCTGTCCTGGACTGTTTTCCTCAAATTCGATATATCGATCTTCTCTCTCTCTCTCTCTCTCGCGTTTCCAATTTGTACGCAAGTACTCCCAGAACCAGGGTCAACCCCCTGCCGCCAGGTTAGACAAGGAATATGGGACAATGAACCATTGAACTACACAATAACAGGCAATAATGCAAAAAATAAAAAAAATAAACCAAATTGTTCATTCTTCCTCCGGATGCGGAGTGTAATTCTTGCCGCATGCTCCGGGTACATCGGGACACTAGTCCATTGGCCCTATTTGAGGCTTTTTCCTCTTCTCTTTTTTTGGCTCATATGCATCCTCAATTAATACTGGCGGTGGAATCCTCAGGCGGTGTCCCACACCGCAACTGATAGCCTGCTAGATAGGAGAGGTTGTGGGGATTAAGCGTAACCGGTGTCTCCGATTGAGATATGGAATTGAAAATCAAGGTCATCCGTTGTAAATAATATAAACATTGTAAACATTAAAACATTAAAACATTGAACAAGGCCGGGGAAAGCCCACAGCATGTTCCAATTAGCAATTAACAGGCAATTAACAAATAGCAGTAACAGTAGCAGTAACAGTAACAGTACCAGAACCGTAGCACATAAGTATACATCGTCGTCATAATGCAGAATGCAACCCGTTTCTTCATAAGTCATAGAATCATGTACACGTTGAGTTATCAACGACATCAACTCACCGACGCGTTGTCGCTGGGGATCAGATCCCGGATCGACCAGCGCCAGCCATCTCCGAACCGTTGTCGTTCAGATGTAACCCATTTGGCAACTTTGCGTCTCCATCTGTCTTCTTCGGCCCGCTGGCGTTTGACAAACTCAGGTCCAACGTCGAATTCTTCGGTTATTGGCCATTCCTCTGACGAGTCACCGCCACTTTGGTCATCTGAGACATCCATGTCATTCGCGGAACCTGACAAAACTCTCTTGTGTCTGGAGGAGTCGGGTTTATCCTGGAGGTCTTCGAGGCCCGCAAAGACGTCCTCGCTCTCGTCGTAGACCACCGGAGCACCCTCGCCCCCTGCTGGAGACGAGGCGAGCTTCATCCAGCACATTCGCTGGGGATCAAACACCATGTTGCCTACAACCTGAGCGTCCTTGGTTGCGCCCATGCTAGCAATAAGCGCTGGTGCTGCTTTGGGTGACTTGGGTCTAGTCACCACGTCGAACCCTGCCACCGTATTTTCGTTCCCTTCCCAGCGGTAAGTAGCAGGGTTATACTGCATCCCTTTGATTTCTAATGACCAGAATTAGAAATTTAAGATCTGTTCCACCTATACGTTATATTGAGAACTTACGTTTGGTTTCGCTGACGCCAGTCCCCATTGGTCGAATCAACTGTGGCCGAGCCTTGGCAGATTTCCCCTTTTTGCTTCGCAGTGTCAACACGCTTTCGCTACCTTGAGAATGATGTTGCCCTTTCCAGTTCGTACTAAGAGGAGCAAGTGCCGTGCTTCCCCGGTCTCGACTGGGAAGCGAAAACGAGGCAATCCTTTGTTCACGGGCATTCCTGGACGCGTTAGTGTCTCTAGCGAATCGAGGCGTAAAGGAAGTGGTGCGCGGCGAGTTGAGCTGTGCAGCAGACGAGGACGAGGTTTCTGCTCGCTGCGAAAGCGCAAGAGGAGTATGGGTCAAACGGCTTCGGATCGACCGCGGCGCGCCGTGGCCTACCGGGGATTTAACAAAACGGCTTTCGGCAACTGCAGATGTTGGTAGATCATCAAAAGACTCCAATTCGGAGCCGTCTCCATAGTTTCGTCTACGTGCAGGTCGAGTAACTGTCCGTTTTGCTGTGACATTAGTGTAATCACCGGTAGTATCTGAGTTGTGACGCTGAGAAGTAGGATGAGCAAAACGAGCAGTTGATTTCGAATTTGCAAAATCTTCTGAATCGGAACGACGAGAATGACGCGTGTATTTGACGCTTGCGTGGTGTGACTGGCCAGGTGATGCGCCAGCAGGGAGAAACGGCGCATGGGATTGACGGTTCGCCAACCGCGAACTGGTTGTAGCTCGATCAACTGGAGTTTTGGGCCGTATGGATTGGGGAATGAAGGTCGGACCATCCTGGCGAGACGACGGCCGCGGAAGAGGCGTGGAGGAGGACGATGGATCATAAGCACGCATAGAAGGCATCGAGCGTTTAGCTTTCAAAAGTTGTGCACTAGTTGTTGTGTCAGTACGAGTATTTTCTCCCGAAATCCTAGAGCCGAGAGATCTTCTAGCTCGAGACGAAGGCGTAGCCGGCGGAGAGGTATGAGATGCGTGGATGCTCGATACAGACGATCTACTCGCATGTCCCGAGAGACGAGACTGCGGTCGTCGGAATTTCACAATGGGAGCCCCGCTTTCTGATACTGGTTCGAGATTAGAGTGGCTGCGATCATGACCAGATAGTCGTGGAATTCGGGTGATTGTTGTTGAAGGTGTCTTGTTCGTAAATGTGATTGTTTTCTCGGAGCGACTAGGAGTTGGCGTGTGGGCTATCTTGCGCTTCACGTTCCGATTGACACCTGGCTTCATCGACGCAAAAACATTGTCGTCATCAATGTCCAAATCATCAAAAAAGTCCTTGTGCTCGTTGACTCTTTTCGATACTGGTTGAGATTTTGGGCTGACATCAGGGGTCGTGGACGGTTCTTGTCTTTTCTTCAAAGCCTCCCCAAAGTCTATAGGGCCATCAGGCAGTATCAACCCTTCCAGGCTATCGTCACTTTCCGCTGTAAGACAGCTCGAAACACTGGGACTAAAGGCTGAAATGGATGAACTATGAGTAGACCGCCCATCCCGCTTCGTCCCGCCAAAGCGTACACCAATGCTGCCTTCGGCCCAGTCAATATCCCAAGCATCGTCGTTCATGCTTGGGGCGTTTGGTGTAATATCCTTGGGCGCAGAGAGTTTTAGAATGGCGTTCTCGGCTGGGAATTCAAAATCCTTCTCAAAATCATCCATATCTTTATCACCCCCAAAGTCGTTAGTGGGCTGAGGCTCAGCTGGGCCCGATTTGGCGATTTTAATCGTTGGCACATCTTTGACATGGTCCCTTTCACTTATTTGCTTAGGGTTTCCCAGGGCATCGGCGGGCTTTTCTATCTGTATGGCGGTTTCGTCCGATTCACGGAAAGCGTCTAGATCGATGGCGGGCGCGGGTTTGGATGGACTCGCCATGAGTTGGGGGTTAATATGCTGAAGAGATTCCGGGAAAAGGGGTCGTTCCCGAGGTCTGAGAGACAGTTCCGCGTCCATTGGAAAATCCAAGTCTTCAGACCAGTCATCGATTGTACTTTTCCTGACGTGTTTCGCCTGGAGTTTCTTGATAGCGCCGCCCGTAAGCGCAGACTTGGGCACGCCATTAGGGATAGGGATGCCAGCACTGCGAGCCGACGCAATGGCTTCTTCAGTCGCGGTCTCGTCGTTGTCGCGCAACAGCACCTGCCAATCTTCATCGCCGGGGTTCGATTCGATATCAGAGCGAACAGAAAGTCGCGACGAAACCGAGTCACGGTGGCCGCCCGAACGGCGGACGGATCCGGTGACTGAAGTCGTTGTAGAGACTGCTTGGAAATGGGTGTCGTCTAGGCACTGGAGATCGCCATCGTCGTCCCATGATTCCACCAGCGCTGCTGCTTCGCCCTGCAGCAGGTGGAGGTTATCCGACTGCATTGTGAGTTGACGATTTGATTCTAGTGGAGTAGAATCATCCATAAACAATGTGTCGAGCGATGCTTAGGTAGCAGATAGTCCCATCTCTAACAAGTCTGTAGAAAACCCTGAACCGGAGGGGGGCCGAGGCGTATCAGCTTTAATAACTATCTTACTTGCTGACAATTTATGCAAAGTTGGGTTATGGAATGCAGGTCGTGTCGCTCTGCAGCGCACGCTCTTGAATGCTCAATAATGGAGTCGCCGATATTCGACGGCGGCTTGCGGTGGTGGATTCGAGGTCCTCGTCAAGTCATTTGTGCGATCGTGGTATGGAGTGAGGTTTGTGTAGTGTCGAGGAGTGGCTGGGAGAGACAAATGTTCGCCGGCGGGAATGCCAAGTCGGGCGCGTTACGGCCAGTACGTGGTGTATACGCGATTAAGCGGGGTCGCCAACCGTAGTTTGCGCGGCTGACTGTAATGGCCGGTCATTACCGTAATATATTACTCGCTTCTCGACTACAGAGCTAAGATGCATTAATTTTATTGGTTTGCAAACTGGAGATATTTTTATAAGGCATTATATTGATATGCCCCGTTAGGTATTTATACCATTTCTATATACAACGCATAGCGATTCACTTGTAGTTTGCTTTTTGATCCAGACTTGGGCGAGGAGCGTGTTTTGATAATGGGTGTAACAATCATGTAAAGCATGCGAATAGACCAGCCATCTCCCATCTAAACAATGCAGTCTAACAATGCGCTATACACACAAAGAATCTCAAAGTAGTAAATAACGTGTGGCTGGAACTTCAGAAGTTCAGGGCCCAGCCAGACGGCTGCCTATTATCTCTCTCTCCTGCCTATTCTCGCACCCGGGCGGTTCCACTCCCGAATTCCTCCCATCAATGATTCTCTTCTCCAAAAGGTTCCCCAAGTGAGAGATTCCGCGTTGAATTCCAGAGTCGACATAAAATATACTACGAACTATACAATGACGACCGATAGAGACGGAGTCGTTCGCATTCCACGGTCCGACGACCCGAATAGCTTTGTCCTAGTGTATATCGCGCCCAGCCAGCCAGCGTCAACGCTGAAGCTCATTGCGACAGAGGGGGAGAACCCATATGTAAGCTCGAGTACGTACAGCATTATTATTGTTTTTCCCTTCGTTTAAAAAAACCCCTGCATAATGACTAACATCTCTCGCAGTAAAGCTATCTCATCTCAAAGAGCTCCGCTCCAAGAACTACCAAGGCAGCGACGAGGAGTTTCAGAATATCCTGGCCTCTGTGCTAAAATATCGGCCTGATGAGACCAACATTGATTATGCGCAGCTTGGCGATATCGAAGCCAACGCATCGCTTCGACAAACCAAAGATGGCAAAAACCAGTTGGCTATTGCGATCCGCAAGCGCATCGACACAATCACCGTACCTTCTTCTTCTCTTTTTGATCTAATTTGATGAGGACACTAACTATGGGTTTTCCAGCAACGAGTTGCATCTATACAGCTCACGCAAGACGACGACCAAACCATTGAACTCTTCGAATGGGCCGGACTCATGGCCACGCGCGCCGACTCACTAGCACAACAAATCTCTGCGCTGACAGAGCGGCTGCGCGCCGCTGAAGAGTCCATCAAAACCTTGAACTCGAGCATCAGCGAGCTCGTAACCAGCAAAAAAGAGCATGAGGACCTGTTGATGGCGAATTTCGTGCATGTTCTGAACGAGAAAAAGCTCAAGATTCGGAATCAGCAGCGGCTTTTGGCGGCCGCGAATGTTGATGAGGATAAGAGTATGTTTGTTCTCTATCTCCTTATCATTACGAATTGTTTGTTTTGACAATAGTTGAACAAGTCTCCGAGCTGAAACAAGCTTCTCAACATCGCCTCGCTGAGCCGAAGAGTAGAAAAGGAAAACGCAAGCCCACCGAGGAGCCCTCAGACTCGGACGAGTTTGAGCGAATGGACATCGACCAAGGCGGGCCTACTGTTGATGATGAAGCCAAAACCGATGATGAAGATCTAGACGGGAGAGAAACCCCTCAGCCACTCGAGGAAGAAACCGAGTCCGAGGCCGAAGAGGCCCGTTCTGAAGAAGAAAGCTCTGCGCCGAAAGAGAACAAGTCTACGCGTCCAAAGCTGGCACAACCGGCAGATCCTCCACCAAGGCGGGACCTGCCATTTTCGAAAAGGGCTGCTCCTGGCACCAAGATAGTAGAGCCGTCGAAAGCTGACGATGAAGAAGAAGAGGGGGGAGAAACCGATGATGACGAATTGTAAAAATATACATGACTTTTTACCAGGTTGAGCACTTCATAATCGAGCACTGAGTTACTGTTCTTCAGCGTTATGGATTCAATTTTTCAATTGATCTATATACAAGTCCATCCCTCTGCTACTCTCAAGATTTTCGTGACATTTAAGCAAACAGGGATAACGGTCCATAGAAGAACTTGGGTTTTTAAGACAACATGAGGAATAACACGTAAAGTCAAGTTAGGTTTACAAAAGGGAAAGAAAAAACAAACGCCAACCTCGAAAATGATGACTCTCTAAGGTTATTAACCGAATGCTGCTTGTGGGGATAGTTCACCAGCAGCCATGAAATTCGTCTCAGGGTTGCCAGTAGCCTTGGCGGCCGAGGTACGTGCCATTGTAGGAGAGCTAGGTTGAAGTTAGCAAGGGTGGTCAAGATTTTCAGGCGAAAAATGTAATGAACATACCTTCGAGAAATGGAGTCTGTAAAGTAAAAGTCTTCAATGACCTTCTTAAAGGGAGCGCCGCTAGCGTTGCTGCCCTTGTTCTGGTCGACCAGCTGAACTTTGCTGAGGCCACTGACGGAAGTGGGCTCGAGAACATCATATCGTCGAAGGGCGGGGCTGATCTGTTCCATGCGGTCACGCAGGGCTTCAATGTCGTCGTATGGTAGCGGAGTGCCCAGGAATTCACTGACAGCGCGGATGATCTTCCAGTCGTCACGAGCAGCTCCGGGCATGGATGTGGCGGCACGGGTGACCTGGACACGTCCCTCGGTGTTGACATAGGTTCCCGACTTTTCAGTGTAGGCAGCACCGGGAAGGACAACATCAGCCAGTTGTGCACCGCGATCGCCGTGGTGGCCCTGGTAGATAACAAAGGCGTCCTTGGGAATGTCGCTTGCGCTAATCTCGTCGGCACCGAGGAGCCACACAAGCTTCGCCTGGGTGTTGGCAACTTCGGGGGAAGGAGTGGTGAAGCCAACCTCGTAGGCTCCTGCACGGGAGGCGGCCCTCTGCAGTACGTTGTAGCCCTGCCATTCTGGTGTGTTGAAGTTGGAAGCGTGTTTCTCGACGAATTGGCCGACTACTTCGAAAGTAGCCTTGGCATCAGCGTGCTCAGCAACGGAGCTTCCCACAATGATCATAGGACGCTTAGCCGACGCAAGCTTCTTGCCAAACTCGCCAGCAAAGGCGGTCTTGAGGCTGTTGACGTCGTTTCCTAGGTGCTCAAATTCAAAGGTGCTGTCAAAGGTCTCTCCGATAAGACCAATTTCAAGGTCGGAGCGAAGCCACTGCTTCCGGATACGGGCGTTCAGCACTGCGGCTTCGTGTCGTGGGTTGGTTCCAACAAGAAGGATGGCGTCGGCTTCTTCAACACCTGCAATGTTCGAGTTGAAGAGATAGTTGGATCGGACATCAACACCGTGGGCGATGGGCGAGCTTCCGCCAGGCTGGTCAAGGCTAAGGTTGTCAGAACCAAGCTTGTTCGCCAGGTCCTTCATAGCAACAAGAGACTCGGTTTCCACCAAATGGCCAGCAATAGCCTTGAACTCATTGGCCTGGGGGTTTCGCTGCGCATGTGCGGAGGCAATTTCTGTCAGGGCCTGCTCCCAGGTGGCAGGAGCAAACTTGCCTTCGCGGCGAATGAGGGGCGTAGTCAATCTCTGTGTCTTCAATCCGTCACAGGCAAATCGAGTCTTGTCGTTGATCCATTCCTCGTTGACATCGTCGTTGAGTCTGGGGATGACACGCATAACTTCCATGCCTCGGGAATCCACACGAATGTTTGAGCCAAGAGCATCCAAGACGTCAATGGATTCGGTGTGCTTGAGTTCCCACGGGCGAGCACGGAAAGCGTACGGCTTGGAGGTGAGAGCTCCGACAGGGCAGAGGTCGATGACGTTAGCAGACAGCTCAGAGCTTAGGTTCTGTTCCAAGTATGTTCCAATCTGCATGTCATTGCCTCGACCAGTAGTACCCAATTCCGGAGCACCGGCAATGTCATTCATAAAACGCACACAACGGGTACAGTGGATGCATCGGTTCATAGAGGTCTTGATCAATGGGCCGATGTTCTTGTCTTCCACAGCACGCTTGCCGCCGGTCTCGTGGAATCGGCCGCGGTCGGCACCGTATCGCATGGATTGGTCCTGGAGGTCACATTCGCCTCCCTGGTCGCAAATGGGGCAGTCGAGGGGGTGGTTGGCCAGGAGGAATTCCATGACGCCCTCTCTAGCTTTATGTACCAGCGGCGAGTTTGTCTTGACGACCATGCCTGGCTGGACGGGCCACGCACATGATGCAACGGGTTTGGGGGCCTTTTCGACTTCTACCAAGCACATACGGCCTATTTTGTCAGTATTTCGGGTGGGTAGTCAGGAAAGGGAGTGCTTACAGTTTCCTGCAATCAATAGTTTTCTAGGAGAACGTCAGTATAAAAAAAAACACGGCGAGAATGCCAAGAAACGGGGAAGAGCGAGAAATGCAGGAAGCTTACTCATGGTAGCAGTATCTGCAGTAAAGTCAGAACACATTCAATGAAGAATCTAAACATTGGCTGGTTCATACCTGGGAATTGTCGCGCCAGCCTTCTCGCAGGCCTGGATGAGGGCCGAGCCAGCTGTGATTTGTCAGTCAGATATGAGCCCATAACACCAGCCAGAATACCAAGGTTTTACCTTCAACGGAGACCTTTTTGCCATCTAGAGACACAGAAGTTAGCCTTGATTGTCGATTACATGCTCGAGAGGGCGCTCACCGATGGTCAGCTCGACTTCCGCGCTGCGCCGCGCGGTGGTGGTCAAGGGCCTGCTGTACGCCCTGGCAGCGGCGATGTGCTTCGAGCGAGCGGCCGCACGAAGCAATTGCGGCCGCATTGTGAGAGCGAGACAGCCGGGGAGGGAGGAGGAAGACGAACAGAGAGGCGCTCTGCAGCCAATTGACACAGAAGGGCTGAAGGGGGAGGGCAAGAGGGCACTGGAGGGCGCTTGGAGGGAGGAGTGAGAGCGAGCGAGGAAGCAGAGCTGGTCGTGCCAAGCCTCGTCTGTCGCTCGTCTCAAATCAGCCCGTCCCGATTGGCCCGTGGCTCGGAAGCGGGTTTCTCCGGGCGGTGAGCAGTTCTGGCGGTGTTTTCGTTTCCCTTTTTTTTTCCCTCCCGCTTTTCTTCCTCTTGATTTTCTTCTTTTTCTAAAACTACTCATTAACGGATGTGATTATTGTAGGCGGTAGGAAGCGCCCTGCAAAGGAACCGTCGCATGTCTATCTCCTCTACTCCATGATCCAAGAGCAACCCATGAGCGCCGTAGCTGGAGCGATTGAGGGCGCTGTGCGTCTTATGATGATTTGTTCCTTACCGACGGATGCGACATTACTAATTACTGCAGATTATGTTGATTATCTTTTTCGTGAAATGCAAATAAATAATTATTGTCTTTGACCGTGATATTCATGTAATCACACTATTCAACTGCGTACCGAGTATTGTTGGATTATTCAATTATTCCAAGAAGCATAATTAATAGTTAACTACGTATACGTAGGCGCAAGTGATGTCATGTTGATATTGGCTTGGCGCCCGCAAATCGAAATCGGCAACACCAAGCCGACTTCCTCCCAACTTGTAAGATCTTCTTGTCTCCAACAGCAAGACGGGTCAACTTTATGCTATGCTCCTATATGCTTCGCGCTACTAGCTCCCTCCGGACGATGCAGAGCCGCGTCCAGCAAATGGTGTCACACATCACCACCGCGGCCCAGCCGGGCGTCACGCTGGCGGCAATCCCCAAATCAAGCACATTCACATCGAAACTTCCGCCAGATCCCGCTGTTGAGACGCCAACAATCTCACACAATGTGCCGCGAGACGCCTTGAAGGCGTCTCGCATGGTCAGGGAAGCTATGTATACCTATGTTTGCCCGGAGAGTGCCAAGGAACCAGAGCTTTTGAGTGTTAGTCCAAAGGCGATGGCCGATATTGGGCTTCAGGCCAGCGAAGCACAGACGGAGGATTTTCGCAGTCTGGTAGCTGGCAACAAGATCTTTTGGAGCGAGGAAGAGGGGGGAATCTATCCGTGGGCGCAATGCTATGGGGGTATGTTGATAATATCCAACGCGGCATAGAGGCTGACTTGATAAAGGGTGGCAATTGTTAGTTGTAACCTTGCAGACGTGTGGACGAATGCTAATCCGTATATAAAAATAAGTGGTTCCTGGGCTGGTCAGCTCGGCGATGGCGTGTGTTGCTCATCCATCCCCAGAAATGCCATGAAACTAACTCTTGCAGCGTGCTATCAGCCTTTGTGAGTTGACAAACCCGAGCACAAACCACCGCTACGAACTGCAGCTCAAGGGTGCAGGACGCACGCCTTATTCTCGGTTTGCCGATGGCAAGGCTGTTTTACGGTCGAGTATTCGCGAGTATGTCGTATCAGAAGGTACACTCTACTCTGATTTCAAATCACTTTTTATCTCGTCTGACAAATATAGCTCTCAATGCTCTTGGAATACCCACCACCAGAGCCCTTGCTCTCACTCTGCTGCCCCATTCTCGAGTCTTGCGAGAGAGAACTGAGCCTGGTGCAATTGTTGCGCGGTTTGCCGAGAGCTGGCTGCGAATCGGCTCGTTTGACATTTTCCACTCTCGCAATGATCGGGACATGATCCGGAAACTGGCCACGTTTGTGGCTGAGGATGTTTTTCCAGGATGGGAGTCTCTTCCATCCGCAGTTCGCCTGTCTGATGACGACGCCGCCGCCTCCTCGGCTTCTGGGGATCCTGTAGACAGCCCATCGCGTGGGGTTCAGTCTTCCGTAATCCAAGGCGAGCCAGGCCTGGAAGAAAACCGGTTCACGCGACTATACCGCGAGATTGTGCGCAGAAATGCCAAGACAGTCGCTGCCTGGCAAGCATATGGGTTTATGAACGGAGTGCTCAACACTGACAACACGTCTATATTCGGGCTGTCGCTGGACTACGGCCCATTTGCCTTTATGGACAACTTTGACCCTACGTACACGCCAAACCACGACGACCACTTTTTGAGATACTCGTACAAAAACCAGCCGTCGGTCATCTGGTGGAATCTGGTGCGCCTGGGCGAGTCTCTCGGCGAGTTGATCGGGGCCGCCGACAAGGTCGACGACGAGACGTTTATTGCCAAGGGCGTGACGGAGGAAATCGGCAAGGAGCTTGTTGAGCGCGCCGAGAAGATTATTAACCGCGTGGGCGACGAGTACAAGATTGTGTTTTTGAACGAATACAAACGGCTCATGGGCCGGCGACTGGGGCTGCTCACTTCCAAGGACTCTGATTTTGAGGTCCTGTTTTCGGAGTTACTCGACACGATGCAGCAGCTAGAGCTCGACTTCAACCACTTTTTCCGCAAACTGTCAGAACTCGGCCTCGAAGAAATTGAAACTGACGAGCAGAGACTAGCTGTGTCTCGCATCTTTTTCCACAGTGAAGGTGTCGGTGGCATTGGCAATACCGAAGAGAGCGCGGCCCAACGCATCGCCGCGTGGCTAGCCTCCTGGCACTCGCGAGTCGCCGAAGACTGGAAGGACGCAAACGACCATGAGCGGCAGAAGAGTATGAAGGCTGTGAATCCAAAGGTATCTCTTTCCTTTTTCCTCTGGCATGTACAGAGCAGTACTGACAATAGCGGGGAAAAAAAAGTTCCTCCCCCGGTCGTGGATCCTCGATGAACTCATCGAGCGCGTCGAGCGCAAGGGCGAGCGCGAGGTGTTGGATCGGGTTATGAATATGGCTCTGGATCCGTTCCGCGACGAATGGGGAGGAGACAAGGAGGAAGAGGAGCGGTTTTGCGGTGATGTGCCGCGGTTCAAGCGCGCGATGATGTGTAGCTGCAGTTCTTGATGTGCATTTCGGATTCGAAATTAGATGTTTCTTATATATATATATATAGGGCCGGTTATATATGTATGGATTACGGGATTACATTTTTATTGATAATGGACTCAACATTGAACCAGGCCAGATGCTTCAATGTTACTTCAAATGATGAATTGAAAGAAATATCAATTGATAACGAGACCTTTTTTTATGGAAAGGGTATATCAAGTAGACTCTTCGACTGAAAAAACTGCAGGATCATACAACCGTCCCTTTTCACCGATTCACCGATTCACGTTCATAGAACTAGACTAGACCATGGACCATGCGTGTATGTTGGACCAGAGAGAAATATTAAAAAGAGATGCAGAAACACACATAAAAGAGAAAAAAAAAAGAAAGGAAAGATGTCAGCATTCAAGTCGTAATTATCAAGGCCTCCCGGGCGCCCCATTTGTCCTCTGGAAAAATCGAAAGAAAATAATTTTTCTCATCGTGTCTCCTCCCGTCTTGCTCTTCATTCCTTGGATGTTTTTGTTGTTGTTGTCATAAAGCGACAATGGCGAGATTAGTTGGGGCAGGCAGACTGGACGTGGCCGGGTTGCTTGCACTTGTAGCAGACGCGCTCGCCGTTGGCTTCAGTGGTGCAGTCGCGCGAGACGTGGCCGACCTCGCCGCCTAGAATTTGTTAATCCTTTTCCCTTCAAATACAAGGGATGAGAGAAACGTACAGTTGTAGCACTTTTGGCCCTGCGTGCAGTCGCGCGCCATGTGTCCGTATCCACCGCACGAGTAGCAGGTCTGCTGGCGACCGCCAAATCCACCACCGCCGCTGTAGGGAGCACCGCCGCCCTGCGAGCAGTTGCGCGCAATGTGACCGACCTGGCCACACTTGTAGCATTCCTGGCCACCGCCGCCGGGCCCGCGAGAGAAGCCGCCGCTGGGGGCGCCGCCGAAGCTGCTGTTACCGCCGGGTTGAGAGCATTCGCGCGAGATGTGTCCGGTCTGGCCGCATCGGTAGCAGGATTTCTCCTTGGGAGGGGCGGTGCATTCGCGGCCTGAAGGGGGCCCATGTTAGATTTGGAGAGAAGATCAAAACGCTTTTGGGGCTGAGAGGAACAAAGTACTCACTGACGTGCCCTTGACCTAGACAAACAAAGACTGCGTTAGAACACTTCGAAACTCGGCGCAATTGGCTGTTTGGTGTGTGAGTGTGTGTGTGGCAAGCATACCGTTGCAGTTGTAGCTAATGCACCGCGTCAGTAGGGAAGAAAGAAGGTCTCAGGCATCGTGTCAAGTTACCAAGTAGGGACTCCTTTCTTAGGGCAGTCGCGAGCCTGTCCAATATATCAGCCGAGTTCGTCCAGTCGTCGCGTTGTTGGGGTGTAGGGTGTAAGGTACCTGGTGAGAGGCATCGCCACCTGCAAATACCATCAGATTAGCTCAGTTCGGTAGACAACCACGTTGCATGCTGCAATCAGACAGAAATAACAGAGACAGAGAGAGAGGACTCGATAGGGTAATTTCTTCTCTGCTCTCTCTGTTCTCTCTCTTTCTCTCGGGAATATTTTGATCTTCAAGAAGAAAAGAAAAAACGTGTCGACTCACAGTTGAAGCAGCCACGACTTCCAGACTGGAAATCCATTTCGAGCGATCTGAGATGATTCTTGTTTGGAAAAAAGAGTAAAAAGTCTGTTCAAAGAATGCGAGAGGGAGAAAGAGTTAGAAATAATTCCCAGTTTCCCGTGATGAAAAAAAAAAAAAATAATAAATGTCAAGTTAAGTTTTTTTTTTTTTTTCTCTTTCCCTGATGCGGGGAAATTTTCTTAATTTCTTTTTTTTTTTTTGGCGCGCTTTGTGTGTCAAAAGGGGAATGCGAGGGTTAAGCGCACCGGGACTGGCAAGAGAACTTTTGATATATACGTACTCGATTCGACCGGGCAAGTTGAGAGAACTTGTACAGAGCGGTGCAATTTTGCAAGATAAGGAAGGAAAAAAAAAAAAAAAGGTCGCAGAGATTTTGCTGCTCTCAAGTGGAGTTGACTGACTAGCTTTACCGCTGCTGCGCCGGCAGAGGAATGGGCGTGGGCGTTCTCGACCACGGCTCGACCATCTCTGTTTTCTGCGTGCGACGGCGTGCTCGGGGCGCGGTGCTGGTGTTTTTTTGGTTGTCGTCGTCGTTGCTTGTCTTGTTCTTGTCTGATTTGGACCCGGTAATCCTGGACGTTGGTGGTGGTGCCATTGTTGTACCTGTAGTCATAGTATTGTGCCCGAATATAGAGGGTGCCCCCTCTATAGGTATAGAGTCGGTGCGGCCATGTCAGGCTGGTTTATCAACCCAGTCCCATACTACATGCTCTCATCCCTTCCAGGAGACTGCTGGCGTTCATCGTCCATGGCGCATCCAGATTCCAACGCATGGCGGGGAAGCCTCGGCTGATAAACATCGATAACCAGCAGAAGACGAGCTTTTTCAGGCCTTTGCAGACAGGAGAGAAGTAAGACACGAGTGCAAAGGCGAGAAGAAAAGTGGAAGAAAAGAAAAGAAAAGAAAAGAAAAGAAAAGAAACAGAAGAAAAGAATTTTCAACGCAAAGCAGTCGACGTGATTGCTCACTCCGGTGCAACCAATTCCCCGGCGGCTTTCCCCAAAGGTCCCTGGCACGCAATGCTGTGTGGCTTGCCGAACTCAGTCAGTCTCGTCAAGTAGGGTTGCAGTGCCCCTAGCAGAGAGCCAGAGTCAGTGTCAGAGTTAAAAAGAAAAAAGAGAGTCAAAAGTCTACGTGGGGAGGGGTTGGGGAAGGTCTCCCCCCCTGTCGATGGCGATGTTGGTCTATCCGGGTTGGCGAATCAGTTGGCCGAGTTGCTATCATGTTGCTGGACCACGCTGCATGGGCGATTCTAGTTAGGGGTCTCACTATGGCCAGGAGGACTTGTGTGCATTTGGAATATTTACAGCTTGAATATATATATGTATGTATGTATGTATGTATGTATGTATATATTGTAGTGCAATCACGTAAAGTCGTAGCACTCGAGCAACTGCGCTCTGCAATCCCTCTCGCGCAGCACCACCACCTGCTCCTCGTCAAACATCACGCAGTCCCCGACCTTTGCAGGCATCAGAGTCTCGCCTTCTGCCTGCACAATCTCGCGGCCCCAGTTCATGGCCCCAGACGTCGTCTCGACCGAAACCGCCGCAGTTGCAGCGTGCTCCGCCGCTATCTGCACGCTGGATTCTTCCCTCACGCCTGACTGCAAGCCGCCCCTGGACCGCGAGCTGTTGAAGCGCGCAGAGACGGCGGTTTCCAGCTCCCAAATACGAATCTCGTTTCCGCGCGGGCTGATCGAGACCGCTTTGCCGCGGTCGCCGACTTGCACGCTCGTCACAGACGATGTGTGGCCCCAGAGACGACGCCCCGGTCGGATCGAGAGCTTGTCCGACGATGAGGCAACGAGGTACATGGTCAGCGTATTGTCGTTGTGCGATGTGAGGAGATATGGGTGCGAATAGGATATCGATGTCGGCGCCTCCATGTGTCGTGTTGAACGGCTGCGAGACGACGCAGCAGAACTGACCGGGGTTTTGTCCTGGAAAGCAGCTGTGCTGGCCAGTCGCGACCCAATCCGTTCGCCGTCTTGATTAAAGCGCAACTCCTGTATGCCCACTGTCCAGCCGCCGCTGATGTGGAAAAAACTATATGCTATCGAGGCAATCACCTCCGAAGCCGAGCATCGAAGCGACAGAGACACTGGCGCAAATGTGTTGCTCGACTCTAAAGAAGCGAGCAACGTAGGTTTGTCGGCTGCAGAATGCGGTAGTCTGTACAGAGAAAAGGCCTGGTGCTGTGATATCGTAAGGAGGAACGGAGGCGACGAGGCTATAGCAGTAATAGAGGCGCCTTCCGTTGAAGAAGAGGACGTCGCTTGCGAGAACCGGAGCACAAATTTCGCCCGCGCAACGTCTAGATCGTAAATATCAAAGCGTCCATCCTCGAATCCGACAGTGACTTCAATATCCGACGCCAAATCACCCCTCGTCATAAAAAGCGCCGTAGGTTTGTCGCCTTTGTTGGGAAACGACAGCGCCGTCAGTTGCTTTTTGGACGCCTTGGTCGACCACGCCCGGAGCCCGTGTTCCTCGTCTGCAGTCACCACCACGCCAGAGTACAGTTTCATGTGTATCTGGGGCAGCGGCGGCCGCGAGACTTCCAGCGCGCCAAACCTGCAGGTGCCTTTGGACCAGTTGTGTCGCAGCCGGAATTGAGTCTTCCAGTTGAGCCGTTTGCCGTCTGTTGCGAGATGGCCGTGGCCGGGCCATTTCGAGACCCGTGGCGAGTATGAAGCCCCAAGAGAAGTCGACAGAGGGGAGGGGATTGGATGTTTAAAGCGAAGAGCCTGGCGTGATCTGGGCAGAACCCATCTTGCATAGTACTTTTGCTTCCACAGTTCCGAGTCGCCCGCGAGATCGTGGAATCGCTTGGACAGTCTGCTGACAGTTAGCCATATCTGTAGAAATAACTCTCTATAGCTGCTACTATACTCGAGGTATAAATATTACCTTTGGCAGCGGACGAGAGTGCTGATGGGCAGGAACGACAGGATCTCGAGGAGGACCTCGTCGCTTAATGACGATAAATAGTCTGGCTTGGCTGGGCGCTGGCGTTTGACCGGGCGGGTCGCTAGGGTTTCACTCCCACGTCGCTTGGGCATGCTGTATATATTAAAAGAAGTGAAATATTGCAGATCATGAACATTTGGAGAATATAGTAAGCGTGCAAATGGAGGTCATGGTTGTTGGGAGGTAATTAATAGTTGGTTAACGGCGACGGAGGCGAGTGCGATAAGCGACGATAAGATAAGCGCCGCCGCTGATGCGACGCGTCCGTCACTCGATTAATTACAGTACATTCAGCGAGGCCTCTCGAGACATCGACATTGGCATGGGCAATGGATGCTCTAAGGCGGCTCCAGTCCTCTCTGGCCACGCACTACGAGCACGCCTTTGACGAAGCCCATCGCAGCCTCGCCCTCGAAATCAGCACGCGCGATACCAGGATTCGCGAGCTCGAGACGCTGAACCGGCTGCTGCAGGACGCAAACGCGGACGAGAATGCGCGAGTTCGCGAGTTGGAACGCCGGATTAATCAATTAGAGGAGGATGCCGCCGATAATCAGCAAGAAATAGATCAGGAAGAGCTGGAGAAAAGGGAAAAGAAACTGCGTGAGCTGCGTTCAACGTACAGTGCCGAGCAGCTAAGACGGGATTTGGCCGAGTCGCGGTTGGATACGACGAGTAAGAAATTTGACAAGGCGCTGCAGCGGATTGAGGGCTGCTACAATGCTCTTTTCAATGAGTTTGAGACGTTGCTGAGCGTCACTCTTTCGCTCAAGACACAGGTTAAAAAACACAAAGAAAGGGCTACACAATGGCAACAATATCATCAGAACAATGGAAACGCAAAGAGGCAAGCCAGGACAACTGCAAACTTGGCACACACACAAGAGCCGTCAATTCCGAACCAGCCTGTCAACAATCTCAATTCGAATCCTGCCACGTCTACAACGCCTGAAGCTTCCCCGGCCAAGTCTCGAACAGCCACAGACGGTGACAACACAGGAGTTAGCCACGGCCATGAAAGCTTTGTCCGCATAAAACCCGAACCCATTCCATCCAGCCCCATTCTTGATATCCCCTCAAGTCGAGAAACGGACATCGCAGCAACCCAAGATCTCGACGACGTTGGCCATTTGGTGGACACTCCAAAAAGGCAATCTCTACATAAAGAAGTAGAGCAAACCCCAGACCAGCTTGAAACCACCGACCACGAGCACCGAGAAAAGAGGTCCCATGCTCTCCAGCCAAGGGATGCCAATCAGATGCATCCCAACCGAGAATTTCCATCGAAACGGCGAAAAGTGAGTGATAGAGGATCTGGAGGGATTTCGAGCGTTTCAGAAGACGGAGAGCACATTATCAAGCATAAAACTGGCCGTGAAGAAAACACGCCAACTAAAACAATACACCGCCATCCTCAAACGCATTCCCGTCTTGACGAGCTTCTCGAGGAGCGGCCTCATACTCACCGTCAGACTTTTGATCATCCAGGCAGGCCATCCGAGAGACGAAAACGCAGAAATAGCTCTACATTGGCACCCAGTTCTGGCGAAGAATCTAGACTTGACGGAGAAAGAGGTTGGAAATCCATGGTCCAGTCGGTACCTTACCGAGAACGGCCGGTTGATCTACTTGACTTGAATTGCTTCAAGCCCAATCCAGCGCGGAACGAAGGATTAGACTATGCATTCAAAGAAGTTGTCCGGAACCGCGAGCTTCGCAAATGTCTTCCCGGGTGTATGCGGCCAGACTGCTGTGGAAACAAATTCCGCGCAATGGTGCGAGCCGGCGCCGTCAAATTCGACGAGAAGGACCGCGCATTGCTCCAAGCGCACTTGGGCGACAGCAAAAAGCACACTCTTGACGAAATGAGCGAGACCGAGCGGCGCGATCTTCTCGTCGAGGTCAAGGCGAGAGCGCTGGCTGATCAGTTTGGCAGACATCGGCCGTCTCATGACCGTCCTCGCTCGCCGCCGGGGTTCTGGCGCGCTGATATGCCGAGCACGCAGGAACTAGCCAGTGACCGTAGGGAAGCTGACCGCATGGAGAGGGAGAAGATCATTGAGCGGCTTCAAGAGGCTATGCGGCCAGAGGGGCTGTGGAAGTTTGCTGATGAGGACTGATCTAGATTAGATATCTTATTTGGAAGATACAATTTCTACTGTAATTTACACGAATAAAGCACAGTATGGCATACAAATAGAATAGAGACTAGCATTTTGTCAAGAACACTACAACAAGCTGATATCAAAATTAATGCCATGTAGTATAATCCTAATATAATACTAATACGTAGTATGTACGCATATTGATAGCAACAACCCGCCAAGCCCCATGAACCTCGGCCCGCCGTCTGGCGCGCATGGACGGCGGGCAACTCCTGGCCGCAGAGGCCCATCGACCGCGATCCGTCGACAACATGCTCTTGACGCTTTTGAGTCCAGACCGTGACTGAAACCTTCTTTCTTTTTTTTATTAGCCCCTAGTTATAGCATCTAGGGAATGCGCGTATGCGAACGGCGCGATGGAGTCCCACGCCCCGACGCTGTCGCAAGTGACGTCGACGCTGCTGCGGCCGTCAAAATGGGTTTCGTCGTATGAGGACATGGTCACCAAGAACGCGAATGCCGTGGGCCAGATCGAGTCGGCACTGCGCTCTCTCATATACATTATCCCGGGTAAGCTTTATTTGGATTGTTGGAAATTATGGAAATGGTTAGATGTTTTGAAACTAATGGCAGCAGGACGGTTCCGTGAATCCGAGCTTCCCTCAGAATGCGGTAAGAAAATAACCCTTGGTAGGATTATTACGTTTTATACTAAGTGGGATAGTGCACTCTGGAGTCCAGCTGCTGTCTCTCTACCATGATAGCCTGGTTTCGCGCGTCGTTTCCCAGTTGCCCTCTACGGCGTCCCGGCCAACGCCCACGCCACATGCTAGATACACAAAGTACTGGACGACAAAGTCGCCGCAGTACCGCAAGATAGCGCTTGCCCTGCAGATGATTCAGTATACAGAGCTTTTGTGGGAGATGGTTGCCAGGCGGCGCGGCGAAAAGATACGGCAGCGCGTGGTTGTGCTGATAGAGATTGCCAAGGCGTTTTGCCGGCTGCTGCTGCTGCGACTGACGCATTCGCGGCCGCTTGTGAGCCCGCCTCTTCCAGAGAGAGAGCAGGATCCGCGATCGGTCGAGCAAGAAAAGGACACCGGGGATTGGAACGGCATGGACAACTTCCCGAGCGAGACATCTTCGTCCGACTTGAGCTGGACGATGCCACGCACGGGGCTTTCGCTTCCTAGTCTACCAGACACGAGCGAGATTTCCGACTATCTCATTTCCAAGGTCCTGACGGCCGACGATGTCAAGCCGCCAAAGTCTCTGCTCCATCGGGTTTCCGGGCAGGGACAACTTGCCGAGGTGTTGTATATCTTGCGTCCGGTCATCTATGCACTGGCGATTCAAAGATGGTCCGGCAACAAGCGGAGCTGGAGTCCCTGGTTGATAGGATTTGGTCTGGAATACGGAAGTCGGCAGCTCGCAAAACGGGATCTGAAAGAGCGCGTTGCCGGAGGTCTGAGAGGGCTTACAGGCCTGGAGAGAGACGAGCTCCGCAAGAGAGGCTGGAATATGGGATGGTGGATGATGCGCGGTGCCTTTTACGAGAATATCACCAAGTATGTCCTCTTTTTTTTTTTTTTTTTTTTTTTTTTTTTTTTT
>CVMT01000001.1:1904493-1950486 GCA_000985935.1 Talaromyces islandicus | reverse complement strand
TTTTTTTTTTTTTTTTTTTTTTTTTTTTTTTTTGGATTGCTGCTAACTTTTATAGATTATGGATCAAGGGTCTGTCCGACAAGCTCAAGGGCAAACCGCTGTTGGGTCTTCTCGGCGAACTGGTTGATGATTATGAATTTTTGTGGGAGAATTACTACTTCTCGACTGCTACTTTGTAATTTCTTTACTTTGTTTTATTACTTTGGGAATTGGCATTGGTATTGACCGTTTGGAACTTGGAGGTGGAGTTGGTCATAATCACATTAATATTATATTACATTACACACATGAACTGGATGCCCTAAAAAGAGACACCCACCTTTGACCCATACCAATTCTCAAGACCCTTGGCCTCTCTCGACGTCGTCGGCCCATGGCCTATCAGAAAATCCGAGATCCCCGTTTCTTCGGCTTCGTTGCTGGGCCAGTCGACCCTGACTGCGTCTTTTCCTTCCATCATTTCCTTGGCTGTGCCCCAGCTGAAGCGGCATTCGTTGCCCCAGCCAAACAAAGAGTCCATATCGCGTCGCAACCAGCCGACGCATTTCGAATCGGACGGATACCCGCTTCCCCAAGTAGGCTCTGCCGGATTCTGCTGCTGTTGTTGTTGTGAGGAGTTTGTTTCGACCAGCGCTTCGTAACACGTCTCCAAAGCAATATCTCTAGTCACTTTTGCAACGACACTCGCGGCGCTGACGCAAGGGTACAGCGAGTCGGCCTTTTTGGCCACGGTGATTTTCAGGGTTGGAAAGATGCGCTCGAGTTTGTGTTGGTAGGTTGCCGGGTTCCCGATTGTGTCGATGTAGACTTCCTTGACATTGATGCGTCGCTGCTCGACAACGCCGCGGATGATTTCAATGGTGGCGTCCATCGCCTGCGCATTCAGGTTGTATACGCCGAGGCCGGGACGCAGCATGCCGGCAGATATATCACGCGCCGAGAGCACTTTGACCGCCCAGCCGCATGAGTTGTGTAGGGCATGGCCGGGGGAGCAGATCATTTGCATGAGGTTTTTGCGCACGCCGGCTGTGAGCACTTTGCTATCGTCGAAGCTGTGGTCTTGCGTGAGGAGCGGCTTTTCGAGCTCCTTGGGCAGGTAGAATGCGCTGTAGACCATGGGGCCCAGCACGGGGCCACGGCCGGCTTCGTCGACTCCGAGCACGCATGCTGTAGGGTTTGTTGTTTCTTCTGCTGAGGTTGATGTGCTGGCCGGGGTGATTGTGCTGGGGCAGGGCGAGTAAGAGCTGTACGATTCTCCGTCGAGCAGGGAACTGCGGTGTATTGTGGGAGGGATGAATGGCGTGCCCTCTTGGGCGTCTTGTGAGGGTTCCATTTGGTGATTCAAGGTTTAATTGATACTGTTATTGTTATTGTAAAATGTGTAATCAATTAAATTACAAAAATGAATGGATTGAGGTCAAGACATTTGATAATAATTAATATTGATTGACGCGTCCGCACACTTTTTAAGGTTAGCGCATGCCCGCGCGCGTCTCCGCCCGCGTGAAGGCAGCTGCAACCATCTCTGGCAAACACCGTCGAACCCCTCCACAAGCACCTCTCGTCGCACTCTGTCTTGGATTTTGAAAAACTTGGCTGAATATTCCTGGATTAGAACTGCGAACAAGCCGATAAATCGACCCGATCACCATGGCTCGCGGCCCAAGAGCGCGCGATTACGACTATTCCAATGTCGGAACGCAAGGAAGGTAAGAAACCGATCATGGATTGCTGCTCCAAGAGGGAATCACACGCGCTGACAAAACAATATAGGCGAACTGGCATCACCCTCAAAGAAGGCAGACGGGACGAACATGGAATGGAAGAGCTGGACGGAATGTTTTCGTCGCCAGAAAGATCGCCCGTGCGGTCCAATGGGATATACACGGGCAATGACACGATGATGGGCTCCGAGGGCATGTCCATGGATGAGGGTAATGCAAGTTTCGTTGTTTCAAAAGGGTGCTTGATACTAAATTGTATATGCAGACACCGCTCCAGGACCAGCCGACTTTCTCTACAGATCCGACACGCGCCGATCGCCATACTTGCCACCGCCCGTCGCAAGATCACCGAGGAAGAGCGGCTTGAGCGGATCGCCTCGTCGCACGCCGGGTCTGCGCTCGTCGTCAATCGCGCAGGATGAGCGGCGCTCGTCGAGCCCGTCGACGCTGCCGCAGCGAGGCGGCCGCGCGCCTTTGAACGACCGACGACCAAACACAGCCAGTGCGCCAATTGCGAAGCAGAAAAGCAGAGAGGTTGACACGAATGGCGACTTTTCGGACAATGAGAATCATCCAGTGCAGGACGACGAGGAGATACAAGACGAAAGCGCGTTTGAGAACGACATTGCCGGGGATGTTGATGTTCATGTTGATGATGATGTTGACGACGACTTTGGTGGTGATTCGGATGATTCCATAGAGGATGTCGGTGCCGGGCATGCAGACGCAGACGTTTCGGAACAGGACTCGCCGTCGGTTCATGCCTCCAATTCGCGCGCGAACAACCGAAGAAGTGCGTCGGCGAGGAGGTCTAGAGATACAGACGAAGAGGATGAAGCACCAGCCGAACCAAGTAAGCCGCCAACTGGGAACAAACTCAAGAGGGGGCGGCCCGGAAAAGCAGCAAAGGCGCAAGACGACACGAACAAGAGACCGGCGAAAAAAGCAAAGACGACGGCTCCAGAACCGTTGGATCCCGAGCTGGAAAAGGTGGTTGAGAATCACGTTAGCCGGACGGGGCCTCTCAAGGGCCGCAGTCTTTACATATTGAAACGCGAGGCACCGTCCGAGGAGCAGTCAACGCATACTCGATCAGGACGTGTCTCGGTCCGGCCATTGGCGTACTGGCGCAACGAGCGCTGTGTCTACGGAGACGGAGAGGCTGGTCTTGGACAGCGATATCCGTTGTCGACCATCAAGGAAATCATCCGCACAGAAGAGCTACAGCCTGAAACGGGCAAGAAGAAGAAGCGCAAGAGAGGAAAGCAATCGAAAAAGCAAGATGACGAGTCGGACGTGGATCCGGGCGAGGCCGATGAATGGGAAAAGGACGGTATACTGTACGGGTATGCGAAGAAATGGGACAGTGACCGGCAGACGGGATCGAAGGAGGAGGAGGCGATTGGTGTGTATTCGCAATCACCATAAAATAAATTATAGGGTCTTTTTACTGACGAGACAAGAAATTGCGTATGCATCCCACAACGTCGAGACGCGCCAGGTCAAGGACTCTACGTTCCGGTTGGGCAAACTACTGAGCTACTCATTTATCGGGTCTGGGATTGTCGAGATCCCGCCCGAGGGGGTCAAGAGGCCCAAAAACTCGAAGCGCATGCACATGGTGTTTTATGTGTCGCATGGGCGGGTGCAGGTGGACGTGAATGGGGTGCAGTTTACAGCGGGCAAGGGATGTGTTTTTCAGGTTCCTAGGGGTGAGTTTTTTTTTTAAAAAAAAAAAGAAAAACAGTGAAAAGGTGGTGCTGACAAGTGTAGGCAACCACTACAGCTTTGCCAACACGTACAAGGCCAAGGCGCGTCTCTTTTTCACGCAGGCCTTTATACCCGCCGAGAACGAGGGCGAGAGCGAGGGCGCAGACACCGGCGAAACCGGCGAAACAGGGGCAGCCGGCGAGGCGTCTACAGCGGACAACGAAGCACCGCTGCCCAAGAAGGGCCGTGGTCGGGGGAAGAAAGGCGCACAGTAATTTTAATTGAATTTATTATGAACAGTGAGCGTTTGATTGTATGCCGTATGCACGTGGACGTATCACATCTCAAATTGAATGGATGCCAGAGTAGAACCGTAAGCATGACAGTATTTAGCCGTCAACGACATGTCATGTCAAACATTATGACGCTGTGTAGCACCAACGTTGCACTGCGCTTACTACTATCTATTACTACCCTTCACCACTGAGACAACAAAACCAACAACGATAAGGATATTCATTAGGAAGTCCGGCCGTAGTAAGATGGTAGTGTAGCAATGATGTATAGTTGACCCAAGCGTCCGGGCAAGTGACGACATGGCGTCGATCCGATGTCAACTAATAATAACCACGTACTATCTAACATACGTACTAGGGCGCTGAGCTATCCGACATCCGACGTCCGTGTGTTAAAATTAGGCGTACGTATATATGTACGGAGGCAGCACTATTGTTAATAATAGTTAATAACAGTTGATAATAGTGGCCGGTCTTGGACTAGACGGCTACTCATTGGGCGGTGCTTGATGCTCCCTTGCGTGGCTGGACAATGGATCAGGTCAGGGACTCGGTGCAACTGTAAAAAATAAATAAAAATAATAAAAATAAAAATAAAATAAAAAATAAAAAGTAAAAAATAAAAAATAAAAATTTTCCTCTTCTGGGTCAGGGCAGCCAATCAACTGGCAGACTCACAACGCGAGGAACGATCGGATCAGTGATACGTAGCGCGCTAGGCCGCATGCGGGCAGATCGGCTGCCAAGCATTGCATCACAGCCCGGCGATCAGCTGACCGCGATTGGCCAGGACTCAGCCCAGGCGAGACATGCGTCATCGGCCTCTATTCTCTCTCCACTCCAGTCGACTGTTCGTCGTGTGAGTCGCTGTCTGACTGGAGACTGAGACAGGCAGGAAATGAACGAACCATTGCCCAGCCATGCGTTTTTCCTGTGATTTGCGTCGAGGCGCAGGATGCAGCATAAATACGGCGTTGTCTCCCTGCAGATGGAAGGGATAGACAACAAACACAACACGAACAAAGAACAATCAATATAAACAATATAAAACAACCACTCTTCTCACCTCTTCATCTTCTCTTTCAACCACCTCTACAACGACCTTTACCACCACCAACTACAAACTCAAAAATGCAGTTCCTCACTTTCTCTCTGCTCGCCACCCTGGCCGCCGCCAGCCCTATCATGCGCCGCCAGCCCGCCACCAACACCAGCGTCTGGCCCGTCTCGAACTTTGAGGTTGGCTGCTCGCCCGCCGCGTGCGAGTACAGCTTTATCGTGACACGCGCTGCGGGTCCCAGCAACCCGGGCTTCAACACCACCTGCACCGGCAACGACCTGGACAAGGACTTTCAGGCGTGCGACGACAAGTCGGTGACCGCCAGGCTGGTGCCGCACCTGTACCCCGAGTGGGAGATCAATGTCAAGCACAGCTTTGAGGGCAACAACAAGGCTGCTGTGCATTCGTTTGCCAATGGCACCACCGAGGCCGACAAGCCGGCCTTTACCGTGACTGTCTACAAGACGGATTAATTCATTAATCGATTAATCGCCTCGACAACTTTTTTACGACTGTTTTGCAACTGCTTTACATCTGCCTTACAACGCCTTACAACTACCTTTACGACGATCCTCGACAACTCCCTCTACAACGCTGCACATCTACACAAACCTTTATCTTTAATTCGTTTCTGCATGCATAATGACTGGCGTACCGCAATGATACCACACGATATGACTGGATGATGGATACTGTTTATATTAGCTAATACAATACATACTACAATTCATCTATATCAATATTCTCAACTTTGTTCTTTCGTAATGTTTGTAAGGTATATCTATATATCTATATATCCCGTAGGTATAGATATCGATATAGATATGTTTTATATCTCCTCCATATCATCAAAATCCAACTCCAGCGGCGGAAAATCCCCTACTTGGACTTTTTCCGGCTTGACAAAGACGCCCCGACTCGGGCCACACTCAAAATACCTGGCTCCTCCGGAAACGCTGCCGTCGTTTTTGCCCGTGGGCTCGTCCAGCTCGATGCCTACCCAGAGCGGCTGTTCCTGGAAGTCGGAAAGGGACAACTTGTCCTTGCCCTTGAACGGCGCAAATGGGATTTCCTTGACCGGCCCGACATACCTCACGGTCCCTCGTCGTATATGCGGTGGCGACGAGGGCAGCACAATCGCGCGCGCCCCAACGGTGATTTGGCGCGCCGACACCTCGCTGGCATCGCGCGCGGCTTGCTCGTACAACAGCGACTCGGGCGACTGGGCGTCTGGGTTGAACCGGCCCAGTTTCTGGTTCTTTTTCCACGCGAGCACGGAATTGGACAGAGTCTCGTAGGTTTCCGTGGGCAGTTCGTATTTTTCGACCGAGGAGACGTCGTTGAAATTCACGCGTGCGGCGGGGGGTCGTGTATCGTGGACCTATTTCTTTTTATTTAGTAAAGCACGTTAAGGTTCTTCCTAAAAGAGAGAGAGAGAGAGAGAGAGAGAGAGAAAGAAAAAGACTGACCACAATCTCACAACCCCGAACCAACCCCCACTCGCCAATCTGCCTCTCTTCTCCCCCCGAAATCCAGCTATCATGCTGTCCCGGCGCTTTGAAGAGCAGGTTCTGGCTGCCCGGCGGGATGCCCGTCATGGTCTCGAGCTTGGCTTTGAGCACGGAGATGCTCCATGACGGGGTGATGCGGCGCTCGGTGGCGAGGGAGGGCGTTTCTCTGTCGGGGTTTGTTGGGTGTGAAGCTGTTGAGATTATGACTGAGATGTCCGTTGGTGTTGGTTGGAAGGACATTTTTTGTCGGTTTTCCCCTGAAGTGCGGGGTAGTAATCGGAGCTGAGCTGTGCAGCAGTGTTAAAGATAAATCAATTCGATATTTTGCGGATAATCTATGCCCTGTAATTTTCCCCTGATACTATCAATTGCAGCAGAGAGGTATAAATCTGGCACAGAGCTGGTAGACTGAAGAGTGAGTTAGAGATGTGGGGGAGTAACGATAAGGAGATATCGTCGAGCTTTACAAAATTGTAAAATTTCCCCTCAGGCTCTCCCTCTCCCCTCTCCATTTTTCACCCCGCTTGACTTTAACCCGACCAACGCATCTCTTCAATCCTTTAAATTTCTTTAATCCTCCAATCTCTCAGTCCAGCCTACTCAGAAATGTCCGCCGATCCAACCCACCCCGACGAAAAAGAAGCAAATGACGAAGCATACGAGCAAAAACACGTGCACGAGGTGTACCAGCAAATCGCAAGCCACTTCTCCTCAACCCGCTACAAGGTCTGGTCTCTTCCTTTCTCCTTTCTCCCTTTCTCTTTTTTTTTCCCCTTTAAATACATGCTAATAATAACATTTCCCCCAACAGCCGTGGCCCATTGTCGAACGATTCCTACAAAGCCAGCTGCCAGGCTCTATCGGCCTAGACGTCGGCTGCGGAAATGGCAAGTATTTGACCGTGAACCGCGACATTTTCATTATTGCGTCGGATAGGTAGGACTTTATTTCTTTTCAAACAATTTTATTTGGGATTTAAGAATTCATTCAATCAAAACTAATAAAAACTTAGATCTGACGCGCTGGCCAGAATCGCGGCGCAGCATCATCCTCACTCCACCGTCGTGGCAGATATCCTGAGCCTGCCACACCCAAACGCGGTGTTTGACTTTGCGATTTCCGTGGCCGTTGTGCACCATCTCTCGACGACAGAACGCAGAGTGCAGGCCATTGCTGCCATCTTGCACAGTCTCGCCCCAGAAACACAAGGCAAAGGCAAAGGCGGCGGCAGGGCGTTGATATACGTCTGGGCGCTGGAGCAAAAGTCAAGCCGGCGCGGCTGGGACAAGGGCGATCAGCAGGACGTCATGGTTCCATGGGTCATGCGCAGCAACAGACCCGCTGCTGCTGCTGCTGCTGCTGCTACTACTACTACTGACACGGCTGAACCAGAGCAGGTGTTTCATCGATACTACCATCTGTACCAGGAAGGCGAGCTCGAGAGGGACATTTGCGCGGCGGGCGGCCGCGTGGTGGAATCGGGATATGAAAAGGACAACTGGTGGGCCATAGCCAGTCGTCCAGAATAAAAAAATTGACAAAGAAAACAAAAGAAACATGGTATCTCAATCGTCAGACGTGGCCATGACTGTGATGAATCGACATCACTCTTGCAGCAAAGACTGTCTACCTCCCACACGCTATGCAATCAATAAGAAACAAGAGAAGAGAAAAAACAAACAAATCACGCCCTTGTGCGAGGCACCGGTTGCTCTATTCCCGGCATATCCCCAGGCGGACGCAGATTTAATGGAGGCGGCGGTGGCGGCGGTGGCCGGGCCATTCGATACGGATCCATCATGGGCTGTGACAGGGGGGAAGCGTACGCTGGCACGCCGGCTGTGAGTTCTTCTAGCGAGGGGAGCTGAGGCTGTCCTCCGGCGGGAGGAGCATGTGTCTGAGACAACACCTGTGGGAGTGGTTGCGGAGGTTGTTGCTGTTGTGAAGGAGGAGGTGGTGGTGGCACGATCGGCGGTGGCACAGCTCGCTGTGAAACCGGTGCAACCGAGACCGACTGTCGTCGTAGCCGGGGCATCACGGTGTTGCTTCGGCGGACTTTGGAAGGAGGAGGCTCGACAGAGCCACCGCCACTGGACCGCGAGAAGGGCACCACGCCGGCGCGGCGAGCCATCTCTTGTTCGCCGAGCTGCCAGTGCATGGCCTCGGCGGCTCGCCATGGAATGGCCATTTCCTCTGCCACTTTGGCCCACATTTCCGCCTTGAACCTGGGATTGTCAGTTTTGTGCTTGTAGGCAGGAAAAAAACAGCAAGAAATAGGAAGAAATACCTCTCGTACAGCCTGGCGAGCTTGTTCTTGCGGTCCTCGTCCCACTCGCTGCGGCGCTCAAGATAGTTCTGGTAGTGAAGCCGGCAGCTGATGGCGCTCCGGCCGGGCAGCCGTTTGCTAATGTCCTCCCACTTCATGCCCCTGCCGCGGAGTTCGATGATGAGGGCGTCCTCGTCGGGCGACCACTTGGACTGTTTCTTTGCCGGGGGCTCGTGACCGAGCGAGGACAGACTGCGCTTGGGCCCTCCGCCAGCAGTTGACGGTTGAGGCATCATCGCGGCCGGCGGCATCGACATGGACATGGGCATGGGCCCTGCTGGCGCGGCCATGGGCATGATGGCAGACGGACCCGACTGTCTTCTCGACGGCGAAGGATGGGCTGAAGTCGGGAGCGCTTCCTCATCGTCAGGCTTGAGAAGCAATGAGATATCCACTTTGGCGGAGGATATCGGGTTGACCGGTTGTTGTATGAGGATCATATGCGCGTTTTTATTTTGATCTTTGTTTTTTATTTTTATTCTTTTTTGTTTTTCTCCTTTTGATTTCTTTGTGGTTTGATGTCTGGTGCTTTGGTGTTTTGGTATGTGTTGTAGATAGTGACCAAGGCGAATGGCGGGGGAAGTGAGGCCAGCACGTCGAATAAATAGTCAACAATGATCATCCACAGGAAATCATAAGGCAGACATGAATTCTCTCGGGTATGATATTTGCCACGCAGCTTGTTGGGGCAGAGTCAATCTGTAAGTCGGGAGCCCAAGTGGCTGCTGTCCAATGCCTTGCAAAATTACCATGCAAAGGCAAAACAAAACGGTAAAGAGCGAGCGAGTGAGCGAGTGCAAAACAGACAGATTCGTTCCCTAGCCAGAGAGACGATAGCGAAAGTTTTATTTTTTTTTTTTTTTTTTTAATTTATTTTGCTGTTTGTGTGTCCAGGAGAGTGGTGGTGTCAGGGATCCAGGGCGTTGCAGAAGGGAAGGGAAAAGAGAGAAAGAAGAGGAAGGAGTTAATATGGAGGAATATTAAATCAGGACCGGGCTAATTCGGTCTGGTATATATTATAGGGTTTTGTTTGACATGAACAGGATTGATTTATTGGGCCGGCACAAGGGCTCCACTCTTTGCATCCAGATCGGCTTAATTTTGACATGAGGAAAATTATTAGCTTGTTATAGCATAATTCTAATTAATTAGTGGCTGGAAACCCTGAGCAGTAATAATAAAAATAATAACAACAATAATCATCATAATAGCTGGGCTGACTAACTAGCCTGCTTCATGATGCATCGGTTTGGGTTCCGCCCAACAGACTGGCTCTCTCTGACTGGCACTGACCGTGGTTCCGAGGAAGCTTTGACGTGTATCTGCTGTTCTCTGCAGAGGCAAGGTTCAAGGTTCAAGGTTAGGTTCAAGCTGTGTGGCGAGGAGGATCTGCCAGTTGGAGGCTGTTATACTGACCACCAGGGATGCTCGACTGACAGACAGTTAATTCGTATCCTCAGAGAAAGCAGGTAGTGACTCATTAGTGTGTATCAGTCTCTGTAACAATACTCTGTGCTTCTAATTTAAAAAAGTAAAAAAGGCATCAATATAATAGGGCAACGGGGAGTTTCTACCTTCCGGGCAAATGAACGCCTCCAGCCAGGACTGGGTCGGCCCACCGCCCCGAACTGGTACGGTACGACGTTACAGCTCGTTTGGCTGGGGACTTGTACCTTTTAATTACCGCTCTATCACATGTTTTTTGTTTTTTTTTTTCTTTTTTTTTTTTTTGAAGTTGCTGGAAATTAGGACGAACCTATGCGAATCAGCTAGTTAAATAATAATAATTATAATTATAATAATAACAATACTACGTACGTACCTACTGCGGGTGGAGATCTTGTCTGGGCCGTTCGTAAAAGTGTCAGTGACAAGTCCAGCCACCGGGTCCTGGCTGAGCAAAAGTCCGCCAAACGGTGGATCTGGGTGGCCAGACTGGGCGATCCTTTTTGGCCATGCTTGTCTGTCTGGGCTTGCGATGCATGCAGGCCTCCTTGCAGATGCAAGAAGGTATACAGCTGCATGTACATACATGTGTATATGTATATATGTATATCTATATATCTACATGTATATATATATGTGTGTGTGTATACATATGTGTGTATACATGTGCTCTCTGTAGTACATTTGTACATGTGTCCTCTGGATAAACCAAAACGATCGCACGATGGAACGGACGCGACGTTGGCTAGCTAGTGGCAACGGTCAGTAGCGGGCCCATCCCTGCTAGCGCGGCGTCCGGTTCGCTGCAAGCGCCCCACTGGTTGAGGCTGATTAGTCCAGTGGGGCGGGGTGGTGGGGCCGGCCAGTGTTTTAGCGGGCGCCAGCGGGTCTTGGTTCGTGTTTCAACTGGGACCCACGTCCGTGCTTTTCTTTGCTTTCTTTTTGTTTCTTACCGTTTCGTATCAGTATCATATATTCTTGGAGTAACTACTGTACAGAGTAAGTTAGGTATCATGTACTCCGTACACCGTCGGACATTAGCACTTGGCGGATGCTACGCGAAGGATGATTATGCCACCCGTTCATCAGCTAGCCGTGTCTATATATATCCCTCCGTTATATTAACTCATTTCTCTGGTTTGAGAAGATAGAGTAAAGCTGCAGGATGAAACGAGTCCTCTAATATTAAAGTCATACTGGGGCGGCCGCAGTCTCGGGGGTTCGCATGCTGACCCGCTGCCAGTCAAGCATTTGCCATGGCAAGACCAATAATAATAAGATGACGGAGCCCTTGGATAATAAATAGAGGGAAATTATATTGTTTTGTTTGTTTACTACTTAATATTTATGATTATCAACCTTCTCTGATGCCTGGATAGCAGGTACAAATTAAAGGACATGGCTGAAACGCCGCGCGGCCAATGACAGGCGCGCCATGTGATCGCGGAAACGTGGCCACCACGCTGATTGGGCCGCTGCCTCGGTCAGCTGTCTCACCTATCAGGCAGGCTCGGTTAGCGAGCGGCGATAAGTCGGTGATTCACCGCTTCAAGTACTCCTAATAGTAAAACAAACATGCAAGGGTTGCTCTTTTGGTATTTTGTTAAAAAAGAAGTGCAAGTACGTACCTAGTTGTCTAGACAGTATCTACAGGCTGATCGTGTTGACGAACCAGCCCAAGCTCGCGTCATCTTTCATCCGCAATAATCTCTTAATAATAGTATGATTACCGATAGGTCCAGACGTGGGCTATTGCCTATTTGGGACAAGTTGTGCGCAAGTTCTAGACCAACGTCGCACGACCCCATTTAATTATACTACGGAGCAAAGCGCACTTTTAATTTTATACTAATTAAATTTACCAAAAAAATAAAAAAAAAAATAAAATAAAATTATTACCGATACAGAGCAAATTAACGCGAACTGGTGCGATCCGGTGGAGTGCGGAGTAGTTTTGACTTTGAGTCAGGAAATACTGATTAATACTGGGTACTTTGTGCTTGTACTCTGCGAGTACAAATACGTACAAAATACAGTATCCAGCGGTGAGTCAGGACAGGCGTGGCCAGCGAGCATGGCAGTGGGCCTCGTTTGCTGCATGTGCACATGCAGGCATACGTAGCCAGAGTAACTCGGAACACAGGTTTACTATTTCTGCAGTATCGATCGCAGGCGTTGCTTGGCGCCACTCGGGGATTTTCTCACCTCGGCCAATCACATCCGCCTAGCCGGCTATACAATACTATACAATACTATAACTATAGTCCTCTAAGTAATATTATATAATAACTTGATAGTATAGTATAAGATGATATGACCGCCAAACAAGGATTCCCTGCCTATTTTGGGCACTACGCATTCCTATTTTCCCAGTTTCATCGCTTCATTCTTTTGCCGTTTCAGCAACCGACGACGATCCTCGCCTGGCGCAACGGGCTGAAGCTGAAATGAGGCGTGCGATCTGTGCCCCCCCGGAACTGCTTCCGTCCGGTTACAAGTGGAGATGAGCAAAACGGCAGATTATTAAAGGGCTGGCACTGAAACGGTCCATAACGCCTTTCCTTTTTTTTTTTTTTTTTTTTTGAATTTTAATTTTACTTTTTTTTGTTTGGTTGAGTGGGACGTTCTGGACTGTTGTGGAGTTTGTTTGTCTCTAGACCGGTCGAAAGTCAAAGAGTTCATTCTTGTCTGGAAAAACAGGTTTTCCCAATGTTTGGTTTGTTTATTTTGAAATTAGCTACTACGTACTATGTATACTGTGCTATGCACTGTGGTATACTACGCCACATGCAATGTGCTATATACTATATCCCTTGAAATACATGTGTAGTTCATATATAGTTCATATGTATATTATAGCTGTTGGAATATGTGAATATATAGGAGGTTAGTTGTAGCTGCCCTTGTAGTTCTATATGTAGTACGTACTAGTTATGTGCTAGTAGCATGACAAAGCACCTCTCTTTGATCCAGCCTCTCACCTACAACTTTCACTATGATATCACAAAGAACACCAACAAAAGACAAATAAAACATTATATATACACAACACGCCACGATGCATCCGTATAATCGCAGCTCCGACATTCATACACCGCCAAAATGGAGAATTCCGACCTCCTCCAGCCCCTCGACTTCGAGCAGAGAAGGAGAATCCAGACAATGCCCAGGAATCTCCTGAACAAGAACCCCTCCGTCAAATGCTACCGAAACGCCCTGTACGTGCTGCTTTTCAACACGCCGGTGCTCCTAAACTACATCGACGACTATCATTCCCCGCCAAACTGCCAACACGGCGGCGAGTTTGAGAGTTGCCAGATATGCCAGTTCCGCGATTTGGCGCGCAGGTTCTTTGCCCCGGACCAGGAAAGACTTCAGGACTGGAGCTTCAATGACGATGTTGACCGTTTTTGGAAAGCGGCAATGCCGGGAGAATGTTTGTGGCCGTGGACTGCCCAGAACGATCCTGTGGAGTACATGGACAAGATGTTTAACTATTTCGAATTCGAATGGTGAGGCCCGACTTGTTGTCATTTTCTGGCCGATGCTTGTCATGATATATATATATATTAAAAGGGAAAAAAATCTTTAAAAAAAATAGTGGCCAAGCATGGATGAGAGACCTCATATTCCCAACTCCCCGAAAACTACACCGCTGTCGAAAATGCGCGCATATCTCCAGCAAAGAGGATACTTCGCTGCCAAACGTTTCGGTCGTATTATCCTCCCACCACGACCTCCGCCAAAGGCTCGAACACAGACTCGTCGAACGATACCCGCTGCATGAGGAGGAGGAAGCAACATGCAAGAAATGCCAGGTCCGCGCCATAAACGACATGTCCGAGCCGCTCGAGCGTGTGCCTCCGATCTTGCCTATTCAGATATCGCCGGCTCCCAAGGAGGACTATACCGGGTTCTATCGGGGTTCGCTGGATCGCTTGGACCAGCTCATGGCGTTTTCCAGTCATCCGGACCCCGTGAACAAGCCACATAAAGTCACGTATGCTTTTTATCGGTTGTATGGCGTGATTATGCATACCGGTGACACGCACGGCGGCCATTATGTATGTGCCGTGGAGGTTAAAAGGCTGGGCTGGCTGTTGTTTGATGACCAGGATCAAGCAGACCACCCGGTATTGTCTCCCCGGAGCCGGTTTACAACGCTGGAAGACATCGAGGAGATGCAAAAGAGGGAATGGCGTGTTTTTGTTTTGGTGTATGTGAAGCTGTTTGACATAGATGGCCAGGTCCAGGCCGACTGCGAAAAGGCTAATGGTGATGGCAACAATAATGCTGATAAGCCGGGTGAGAAGCTGGCAAATGGTCCTTCTTCGTCTGCAAACACTGGTACTCGAAGGGGGAAACGGGCCAACAGAGGAGATCATAACAATAACGCCAATGGTGGAGAGGAGAAACGAGCAGACGGTTCTTCGTCTGGTCCGCGACAGTCCAAGGTGAGTGCCGGCATAGTGAAGCAATTATTTATCTTTCTAACAAGTTTATAGCGAAGGAGGATTGGAAAAAAGACGTAGATTGTTAGCAAGCTGGAAGTCACTGTGTCAACAGTGTATTGTGTTTTTATTGTAATATCGATATAGATTTGTTACTGTTACTTGGTGATTTGTATGATACGATTTAGTGCGGATGTCAATTTATACCAGGCGGTCCTTTAGTTATATAAACCAGTGCATACCCGCACAACCATAACCACAACCACAAACCACCACGAAAAGTCAACTGGTGTGTTGACATGACACCCCCAGATACATCCCGCCTCCTCACCTCGCTCATAACCCAACTCTCCACCTTCTCCTCTCCATCTGCATCCACCGACCAAAATCCAAGCAGCAAAAACCTGCTCCTCACCCTGCACTGCCTGTTCCCCAACGAGCTCCTGCTGGCACTCGACATAGTCGATCGCCAGCTGATTCGGCGATATCACTACAGCCATCATGGACGGAGTGAGGAGGAACATGAAGATGCGTCGGTAAAAGAGGAGATATACTTCGTCGCCTCTACATCTACATCAACAAACCCCGGAACCGCATCCGCGCACCGAAGAACACATGAAGTGCGGCTAGATGCGTGGAACTGCTCATGTCCAGCCTTTGCGATGCGCGCGTTTCAACAATCTTCTTCTCCTCCTCCTTCTTCTTCTGTAGAGGATGATGAAAATGATAAAACAGCTTGGTTTGGCGGGACGCTGGTCCAGCACTGCTATAAACTACATCTACCGGTATGCAAACACCTCCTCGCGTGTGTTCTCGCGGGAAAATGTGGGAGTCTGTTTGGGCGCGGAATTGTCGAGGATCGCGTTATTGGGATTGAGGAGTTGGCTGGGTTGTGTGCTGGGTTTTGATTTTTACTTAAAAAAAAAGACCACGATTTACGATAATACGATAATGCAATGCATATGTATGATTAGGATGAGCTCTATATAATGGTTTACGAGCCCTTCTTCTTCTCCTTGTTCGACTCTTCCTTGCCCTCCTTTTCACCATTGGTAACCCCGTTTTGTTTCCGGACCTCGTCTTCCTTTTTCCCCTCGAGTTCCTCCTGCTGCTGGCGGTTTTGGATCTTGTTCTCGATCAGATCGTGGAACGCCGTGATGGCGCGGATCAGACTACTCAGGTAAATCGCCATGAGCTGGTCGTTGGTCTTGACGCTCATCGCGCGCACAAGCTCGCTATTCTCGATGCCCGAGTCGGCTGCGCCGCCGGCTTCATCGTCGGATTTCGGCGTCGACAGGTTCGGGAGCAGGTTGAAAATGTCCTGCAGGTTGCCCAGGATGGCGTGGTTGATGGGGAGTTCGTGGTCCAGCACTTTTTGCAAGTACTGTCCGATATCGCGCAGGCGCAGATGTAGCCCTTGTAATGATTGGAGTTGCCCGGTTATTCTGTTGCTCAGCGTGCCGATGGCCACGTCGCGGATCTGACGAGTTAGTTAAGCCCAAAAGAAGATCGTCCGAGAATCTTACATCGCGAAGTAAATGTTCAACGCCGATTTCCTCTGCTTCCTCCGCCTCGATTATCGATGGAGTGTGCACAAACGTCTTGGACGTGGTCGTGCCGTCCTGCCCTAATCAGCCATGCCCCAAAAGCCCAACGTCTCCAGACTCAAGCTATACGTACATCTTTGATCTCCTCCACGGCAAAGTATGCATCCGTCGGAACGCCGACTTCCTTGGGCTGAACGTCGATAATCACCAGCAGCGGATTCGGGGTGTAGCGCTTGAACAGCTCGTTGATCTCCGCGTCCGAGGCTCGCAGCTTGGGGCCCGAGTGGTACCATCCTATCAGCTTCTCCCGCGCGTTGATCTTTTTGAACATGTCGTTCATCGATTCGACAAAGTTGTGATCCAGGAACCACACCGTCGGGTCTTTTTCGTCTTCCTCAAAGGGGACTGTTTTTGGTCAGTACAACGACAAGAGAGCAACGACAAAACGCCAACTGGTTTTACACACCCGCAAAACTGTTCGACACCCGCACGTTTGAGCCATCGTTCTGACCGAGCAGCACACCGACCACACGCTTCCGGGTGCCTTTGGCGGTTCGCCCGTAGTGATCTGCTGCTGAAAGAAGAACGAGAGGAGCTACCGAGACAGTGCGCGTCACGAGGGACAGCGTCTCTGCCGTGGTGGCCGGCATTGCAGATGTGTGTGATTTTATATCGGTTCAGAACAAAAGCCCGAAACAGAAATGCAGGGCTCTGGATGGAAGAATCGAAGATGGAATCGTCGCAGGAGTCGTAGGCAGTGGTTGTGTCGTAATGGCCGATGAGCTTAGCTGAGTTAGCTCGACCGGGCTATCACCGCCTGCACCGCGCTAGCCGCATTGGGGTTGCTGCCTTGGTGCCTTGTCTGCATATTATCAGTATGTCTGATTTATTTGGCTATTTGTTTATACATACGTACTTGCATATATACAGATATATATATTCATGTGTATATATATGACATTGGTTATATTCTGCTACTGTTCTATTGAATAACTCTACAAATTCCACAATATTCGTCAGATCTTAACAGATCACTGTTCGGGCAAGAATTTTCATGGATAGTTTTATAGTAAAGTATCAATTAAAAAGCCCCAAAGCCAAAATAGAACATAATAAATATGGCATAAATAAATACATACAAATATTTCTGCATAATCAGCCCTACACATGGTTATATGTGATTATGTATGTAGTCGGCCCCCGAGGCTCTCGGGCAGGCGGATCGAGCACTGACTTCCCCGGCCGCCGCCCTGTTTTCTTCCCGTGCGCTGACATCGCTCGATCTTCTTCTCGCTTCCTCCCCAGAGCTCAGTCCATTCAGCCCTTCCTCTCCTCTCCTCTCTTCCTCTCTCTGCACGCCTCCTGTGAGAGTTCAATCGACTCCCGTCAACACTCTCAATCCACCACCCAATGGCTCCCATCACGCAGGAGACCGTCGACGGTCTCAAGGACATCATCCACAAGCTCGAGTCGCGCGTGGCCGACCTCGAAGGCCGTCTGGTCCATGGCGGCAATGAGCCCAAGTCTCCTTCGCTCTCCGAGCAGGTCCGCATCATCCTGATGGGTCCTCCTGGTGCAGGTGCGTGGCTATCCCATTCCTCGGCTTTTTCATCCAATCTCTGACATGCGCTCGCTATCTACAGGCAAGGGAACCCAGGCGCCCCGGATCAAGGACAAGTACTGCGTGTGCCATTTGGTAAGTCTTTTTCTTTTGGCTATACAGAAAAATTCCTGAAGACTTGCTAATGGTAGCTTGTTTAGGCCACCGGTGATATGCTGCGATCCCAGGTTGCAAAGAAGACGGCGCTGGGCAAGGAGGCCAAGAAGATCATGGACCAGGGCGGTCTGGTCAGCGACGAAATCATGGTCAACATGATCAAGAGCGAGCTCGAAAACAACCAGGAATGCAAGAACGGGTGCGTCGCCCATCCAATATCTGCCAATTGCGCTGGCTAACAACTCCCAGATTCATTCTCGACGGCTTCCCGCGTACCGTCGCCCAGGCCGAGCGCTTGGACGAAATGCTTAGCGAGCGCCAGCAAACGCTGCACAAGGCCATCGAACTGCAGATCGATGACGCCCTGCTTGTCGCCCGTATCACTGGCCGATTGGTCCACCCAGCCTCTGGACGATCATACCACAAAATTTTCAACCCCCCCAAGAAGGACATGACCGACGACGTGACCGGCGAGCCTCTCATCCAGCGCTCCGACGACAACGCCGACACGCTCACCAAGCGCCTGTCCACCTACCACGCCCAGACCTCTCCGGTTGTCGACTACTACAAGAAGACTGGCATCTGGCGCGGCATTGACGCCAGCCAGGAACCCGGCCAGGTCTGGAAGAGCCTTTTGGGCGTTTTGCACGAGCAACAAGGCTCCCCCATCCTGAGCAAGGTTGGCCTGTCCAAGTAATGGCCAGAGCAACATATAGCACTATAACGTGCCCCCCACAACGTGCTCATGACTGGAGAAAAGTTCTATATTTAGCCCCTTTCTTTTGTTTTGGCATGACCTTTTCTTTTTTCCCTATTTCATTTCCGTGTTAAAGATACCGGATAGAGTACGGGCAATTGGAAGTTGCACCGGGATGCTACTTCTCGCATCTAGTTGTATAGTAATGTACTGTACTTTTCTTCAATTTTTCCCACATCTTAGCATTGCTAGCCCTAAAAACAAAAAAGTAGATAATCACAGCTTGATCGGATAGTCGGTCGACTCAATCTTCTCCGGATACACTAGGTTATGCTGCCTGCGCACCTCGTCCATGACCTCCATGATCACCACGCTCTCCTCCCACGTCATGCCGTCACTCTCCAACTTGCCGTCACGCACGCAGCGCGCTGCCTCGTCGGCCTCCCAATACATACCATGGCCATTCGCCGGAAACACATTCTCAACCTCGCGCACCGCCTTCACCGGCGCCCCGTCATCGGCCTTCTTGTAGATAACGCGGTACCGCTCTGGCCGATATGCCGGCCCGTCGACCTGGATCTCGCCCTTTGTGCCCTGGATGCGAATCGCCGGCCGCGCCGAGTTTTGCTTGTCCGGGTTGCTGTCCACGGCAAGCGCGGTCATGGCGACGGCGTGCGAGGTTCGCTGCAGGCTGTTGGAGGGCGTGGTTGTCGGGAAGGTGAGCAGTATGGTGGTGTCTTCATCTGCCCCCGTGCTGGTTTTGACCATGGTGGAGAGGACTGATGAGGGCGGTTTGCGCTGGGATGGTGGGAGAGTGTGGTAGAGGGTTTGGAAGGCCCAGGTGAGAGAGTAGATGCCCACTGCGACACTCATCAGCACATCCACTACTATCATTAATGGTGTTTGGGGGTGTTAATTAGGTCACGTACAGTCGAGAAGCGTACCCCCCGCAAGATCCAAATTCACCATCCGGTGACTTGGATCCCAGCCTGCCTGTCCAATACTGTTGTCTGCAGTAACACGCAGCACCTCCCCGATTTCCCCCTGCTGAATGAGCTCGCGCACCTGCACGCTCAACGGGAAATACCGAGTCCACACAGCCTCCATCAAAAACAGGCCCTTCTTTTTGGCGAGCTCGACCAGGATCTTTGTCTGGGCTGCATTCACGGTAAACGATTTCTCGCAAAGCACATTTTTGCCGCTTTCCAGCGCGAGCCGCGCGTTCTGGTAGTGGTGAGAATGCGGCGTGGCGATGTAGATGATGTCGATGTTTTGATCGGCGACCAGCTCGTCGTATGAGCCGTATGCGGTGGGGTTCCCCGGGATGTCGATGTCAGAGATGAATTCCTGGGCTCTGGCCTTTGAGGAGGACGAGGCCACCGCGGTGACGCTGTGGGTTACGTCGGTGGTGTCGCGGGCCTGAGGGTCGCGCAGGAGGTCTTTGACGAATGCTGTTTCTGTTAGATTCTCTCCCTCTGGCTTTTCTTTTTTCTTTTTTTTTTTGGAAGATAGAGAGAAACTTACTTTTTGCAATTCCGCCAGTGGCTAATGCATGGATATCAAGTTAGTATCAGCACAGGTATTATTTCTGTTGAGAATCGAATACAGACCGAGAATGCCCCATCGAGCGTTGTAAACCATCGTATCAGACGTTTTCCTTTGAGCTTTACAAAAAAGAAGCAATTTTGGACAGAAGACAGGATCAAAATATGAATCAACTGGTTAATGACAATATCAATTTATATCGTCTATGTCAACTGGTAGAGGAATATTTTTTCGGATTTAGAAATCCGGGTTCCCCGCAGTTCGATTAGGTTACGATGAGGGGAAGACATTGGTTATGTCATAACAAGATGCTTTGTACAAAATTGTATTCTATTTCCTGTCACTACGTAATTAACTGCTAATAGGTCGACTATTGATTTGACTCTGGCTAGAAAAGCGCTCTGAGTAGGCAAGGATCAAAAAATAATCATTGATATAATGTTAAAAACAGCCTGCCAATGCTATCACGCCAATGAATGCAAGATAATACAGTAGTTGTGCAGCAATTTTCTTTTAAAATCAGCTGCTATGCACCACATTAGATAGACGAATAAATACCAGACAGATATTATCATGACGGTTCTGTCTTGATCCGCACTTTTTGCTCGGGTGAATCGTTATCCTGAGTTCATTAGCTTTTGCTGGATGATAAGAGTTGGAAAAAAAAAGTAAAACCCACCTCAGCCTTGCGCTTCCCCAGCACAGAATCAGGAGTGCCGGTTCGTCCCTGAGGCGTCCCAGTGCGACCTGCAGCTGGCGCTTCTTTGGTGACTTCAGCGTAACAGCTGGCGTGATATACCCGATTGCCCACTTTGAGGGCGTCTTGCCAGATCCAGTCCTGCACGTCTTCCGACCATGTCGACTCAAACTTTTCCTGGCAAATAGGACACGGCGCGTTCCGCAATGTCACGTCGTTTGGTGCGCGAAGCCACTGTTTCTGTGGCTGTTTCTTTGCAGCTTCTTCCTCGGCTGCTGCACCGCTGCCGCCTGGTCCGTTGCCTGCAAGATCGCTGGCGTCGTCATACTCTCTGGATTTAATCCAGTCCTTTTATTTTGTTTTGTCAGTACACACAAAGCTTCATTGAGGTTACGTCGAGCTTGACTTACCCTTTCGTCGACATACCAACTCCTGTTCTGTCCACGCTTGGCGGCCTCGGCCATACGTTGGTTTGTCTTAAAGTGCCAGTCTAGATGACGAGCCTTTTTCTGCTTGGCTTCCTCGCTGGTAGAGAACCGGCGGCCACAAGTACCGCACTTGTTACTCTTTGCATCATATAGACTGTTGATCAACACTGGTCGCGGTCTGGAACTTGTTAGAATGAGCCGGAAAGGGGAAAAAATGTTACTCACATTTTTATAGATGCTGTGCTCAAATGCACATGTATACTGACATCGGTCGAGCTTTGTGGTGTAGCTGCCGGAGGAGTAAATCCAAGTTGCCCAGGGAGAATAAAAGAAAGACCAGAGGGTGTGGCTGCAGGTGGTGTGCCGGTTGAAGGAAGAAGCCCTCGCGCTCTCAATGACGCAATAAGAGGGTTTTCGGATGCAACGGGCGTTGCGGATGGCTGTGGCGTGCTGGTCGGCTGAACCTGGGAAAGAATACTGGCAGCAGCCGGTGGTGGAGTCGCCTGCTGACGGTTTGCTGTTGTCTTGATCAGGCTTGCAAGAGTTGCTGGATTGAGCAATGCCGCGAGGTTCGGCTGAGATATAGCCTGTTGGACGGCTTGTGAAGGCGGCGTTGGAGCGGCCGGAGGTTGGATAGAGGGATTAGAGTAAGCAGGGAGTGCTTGGGGGAAGTTTGCCAGTGGTTGCGAGACTGGTTTTGGTGCGGGTGCCAAAGCTGATACTTGATCTCGAACAAGCTTCAGCTGCTCCTGGGGCAGTTGCTGGCGCTGTAGAATTCCTTGAAGATCCAACAAAGCCTTGAGTCGCTGTTGTACCGCAGAGTCGAGGGGATTGTTAGCGAAATCGGACCGAGCATTCATAATCAGACCTTCAATATCCCTATGCAGTGCACCCAAGTCTACCTCTTGTGATGGCTGAGGTGTATGGGACTGCCGGCCTGTGTACTGTTCTCCCTACACGACGTTAAAAGTCTGGCTAGCTGATGGAAAGCAAGATAACTCACTCCGAGTGCTTGTGCTTGATGGTTTCCATTCACTCCATACGGCGCTGGACGAGCGCCGGCGTTCTGTGGCGGTGTTGGAGTATGCTTCCAACCTGGGGGTGTCGCAGAACCACGACCACGAAGGACATCAGGAGGTTGACGTTGTTGCTGAAGAGCGGCAGTTCTTGCTTTGATCAAGGCGTTTTCAATACTCCTGGTAATCTCAACCGGAAACACAGGCCGGGGATCCAAAGATCCAGGCACAGGCTCCTTCCACGTCCTTAGCATTTCGTCAAGCTTTCTCCTCGTCTGCTGATCCACCAAGGTATATGCATTCATGAACGTCTGATAGAGATTCCGGCCCAAGAATAACGTGTAGGGTGTTCCGACATTCTTCACCACGCTGTCGACTACATAAAGAGCTGGCAGTTTCTGCGCAGGGGGGGTCTACCAAAAGTGACAATTAGAGCCTCTTCCGCAAGAGAAAACTACATGAAGCACATCTAGAACAGTACACCCAAAGGACGAAGGAAAGCACCTACAGATCGAATATGGTTCTCCAGAACCCGCGAAATTGCCATGGCATGTTCTGTATTCTCTTTAGCGATGACGGTTAAATTGCTGATCTGGAATTTGTCATTGGTCGTTAGATCCTCCAGAGAGTTCTTGTAGTCCTCTGCAACTTCGTCTGAAGGAAGCGCTGAAGACATGGTGTCAGACGGATGTGTAACGATTTGGAGTAGTCAGGACGAGCGTCACGACGTCGTGACCGAGAGACAACTGTCTCTACCCAAGAAACGGACAGTATGTTTTTTTCTCTTCCTTTCGTTTTTCTCCTTTTCTTTTCTTTTCTTTCTTTTTTTTCTTGGTAGATTTTTTTCCCCAACGATCAATTACTTTATTTTTTCCCTTTTGATCGATCTTTCCACTTTCTTTGTTTTTTCTCTAGACCGAAAACCTGGAATTGGAAAAGAAATGCCTGGCCACGTTGGACCTCCAAAAGATACAAATTCTGATTGCTTGGACGTTTCCTTTGAGGCTCAGTAATCCTTTGGAAAAAGCGCAGTATTTGGAATCAACAGGTTTTGTAAAATGTTTGCTAGCTATCTTCGCTAGACTGAAGAACAGGTCACGCAACCCCCACCGATTGTGATGGAAAAAAGGAAAAAGAGAAAAGTAAAGAAAGTAAAGAAACCGAAAGCCTCAATCGTTCTATACCTAAAGCCCACCTAAATATAGTCTGGTAGAAAATCTGGTAGAAACAACGCAGCGCACTCGATCGGTTATGTCAGGAGGAATGGAGAGATGGAGAGGGCACACGAAGGACTTTTGAAGCTGAGTGAGAGGATGCGAAGAGTTGATGCACGCTGAATTGCAACAGACGACAGAGAAAGAAAAGGGTACCGGATGGATAAGACGGCGAAGTGAGCTTCGGGGAGTGAATGGCAAAGAGAGTGGTTGGCAGGACTGAATGAATGATCCGCGACGATCGAAAGAGCGAAACTAACTTGTTCTCCGGCGCTGCTGAGTCATCTTTGTTGGTGCCTCAGGCACAAGTGGGCTGTGACGTAACTCAGGTAGCCGGATATCATTCCAGTCGCCGCGCTTTGCTCTTCGCTCTTCGTCCATTCTATCAGAAACTATCAGTTACGACACTATATCGCGTCAACCGTGGACGAAATTATCACTGGCTGTTTCCAAAGTTGCCATTTCCGTATCTCACGTTCACGCCCGCACTACACATCCAGCGCAGACAGTCGCAGACATGAAGCTGTCTCCGTACTTTTTCGTTCTCATTCTCGGACTCTTGCAAGGAGTGTTTGCGGTTGAATCACAGAAATCCGTGATCATCTCCTTCCCCGATAATACTCCTGACTCCGTAATCCTCGAAGCTAAGAAAACAATCACCGACGCTGTGAGTGCTCATGAACCAATCCTAGACAAGACTTGCTAACGTCCTCTCCAGGGTGGCTGGATAACTCATGAATACAGTAAGTATTGCCACATGCATTATTACCACAAGCAGTCGCTAACAATTCGTTTCTAGACTTGTTCAAGTATATCTCCGACTACACTTACCGAAGTAGCATATACTAATTGTGAACAGAGGATTTGCTGCAAAAGCTACCTCCAATGCTCTTCAGACTATCTCGACAACATCTACCAACTTTCTTCCGGTCATCGAAGAGGACCAAGTCGTATCGATCAACGGGGATATTTCCAGGGAGTAACTAATCATTCGTGACCATACCCGATCATGGTACGGGATCAGGTTCAACGCCCCTCTAACGGCATTAGGAATAGTACGTTATATGATTAGTGAAGACACATCTTACCAAATTGACATTTTTAGGACTGATTCATCTATAACAAGAGCTATATAAGGAGTAATATATGTTACTTAGCTGTGAGGTTTTGATGGTAATGTTGGGGATTGCCATCTTCTACAAAGACTTGATTCAAAAACTGTCACCCTTTTAATCGTTGAGAGACGGATGCTCCATTAACTCCTGAGCCGTCTTTCGCTCCTCTGGCAGCCATGTAAGCATTTGCCTGATAAAAGAGAGAAAAAGTTCTCTTTCCTCCGTTTCCAAAGATGGAACTGTGTCTTCAAGTCTCCGAGTTGGTATAAGGTCATTGTAGAGGAATTTGCCTGCCCCAGTACGATTAGCGTGAATACTTTGTTCAAATAAAAAAGCGGATATATCCATCATTCAAATCAGTTCATTATTCAACAAGTAGGTATCTTCTGATTGCTTGCCAGTGTGGACAACCCTGCATTGAGAATGGAGATAATCAAGACCAGCCAAAAGGATAAGGATATACCCTTTCGCCATTGACAGAGAAAATTTCTCGCTCTCAAACCGGCTTCGATAAATCCAGAAGGGCTCTCGTGCGGGTTTGTAGGCTAAGCAGAGATGACTTCCTACAGGGCCTGTCACCTCGAAGCTATTCAGGCAATTGCGAATAACGGGACGACCACGGTGAGGCGGCGTTTGCCGTTCGATGTGTTCTTCAATATCGCGCTCACGATAGGCACCTTTAGAATTGTTGTTGTTTATGATTTTTAAGAGCGACAAAGCGCTCAGTCTGCCATCGGTACCTATCGACATAGTTGTATTGAAGCCAAGGATACGAACTGTAAACGCATATATTCGATTGGAAAAAAGAGAAAAAAAAACATTGTATACCTGGTCTCATCTTGTGCTAACCAAACGGTTGAAGCAGCCACCCCATCCAATCTTAACCAGCAATTGATACTGATTGGCAAAACCTCGCCCGGTTTCGCTGGATAATAGTGATTTGGATTATAACCTGGACCAAACTCTTCATCTACAAATTCGCGATGAGGGATGGATGTCGTTGAGACTGATGGCGAGAGCTGGATAGGTTTGGTGCGGAGAAACGACATGCGCTTCAATGCATGAGTCACGGATTGTTTCTACGGGATCACAGTTTGGATAACCATTTGAAGCGATTAGTGAGGAGCTGAGCTGAGATAAAGACAAAAGGGTGAAAGGACATTCATTGGTTGAGGACTTGATATGATCCTGGTGTGTTATTGTATATGCTTTTGTGGCGTTTTACAAAGGAACGGCACGATTCATGTTGGCTAATAATAGCACTTACTTTAAATTTCAAGGACGAGGGGCCCTACCACCGTCATACGTGCTACTGTATATTTATTTTTATACCTCGAGTTAGTAACTAACAAACATGCAAAATCGCGGGTCGTCCCACTGGTTGACCCTCGGCCACTAAGGCAGGCACGGCCGGCGCGTGGATCTGCGGGCGCTCGACAATCTAAACACGACTCAGTCAAGTCTCACGTTCTGCTACTCTATCTTTCGCAACACGTCTGTCGGCATGCGCATCTAAACACCATCCGCCTAGTCTACGAAATATACCGCGTGGACTGTGGTGGCATCCGCTCAACATGACTTCCGAACACACTGTCGCCAAGGTCCTGATCGAATGGGTCAACAGTTTCTCGCTGGGCAAGACCATTCGGAGCACAGACGAATTGACCGATGGAATCATTCTCTGGGAGATCCTTCAGGATGTCGACCCTCAGCATTTCTTGGACGAACTGCCAGAGCGCAACCCTTCGGATCACTGGGTCACGCGATGGCAGAACCTCAAACACCTCCACAAACTGCTGACCAGCTATATTCGCAGCCAAAACGACGACGAGATACCTCCCGGGCTGGATCCGACGCCGGATCTGAAAGCGATCGCCGAAGCCAACTCGCTCAAGGAAACGAACAAACTGCTGAAGTTGATCTTGATCGCTGCGATCAGCTCCCCGAATGCGGGCACCTACGTTACGACGCTGCAGGGACTGAATACATCGACCCAAGAGGTGCTCAAGGACATTATTCAAGAAGCTCACAATACCCAGCATGAAGATTCTGCAGTAGAAGACGAGGATCAAGATGGGACAGCCAAGCGAGATCTCACCGTTGACCCGGAACTACGATTCGAAGAACGAGTTGGAAAGGTCCTGGCCGAGAATGATAAACTAGCGAGCGAGAAAAAGGAGATGGAAAAGGCCCTGGAGGATTTGCATAACCGCCTGGCTCGTCTTCAGGAAAACAACGACACGCTACAGACCCGTCTGGCCTCAACGGAGGACCGACTGGTCACGCTAAAGTCTGGAAAAGGAGATGGCGCTTTCAGTGCAAAGGCTCTGGAGAGTAAATCCCGGCAGCAGGAGGAGCTCATCGCAAACCAGGAGGCCAAGATCTCCAGCGCCCAGGATGAAATTGACAGTCTGAAAATGTCACTGGAATCTATGCGAATCAAGACCCAGCGTTTCCAGAAATTGCAAGATGACTACGACGAAATGAAGACTGAAAGGGACCAGCTGACTCGAAAAGCAAATGCCGCCGAAAAGTATCGACAAAAGCTCCAAGCAAGCCAGGACTTTGAGAAAGAGAACCAAGCACTCAAAACCCAAGTCGGAGACCTCCAGCAGCAGCTAAAGGAAGCCGACTCGAACCAGCGACGATCGTCAGAGCGGGACGTTGAACTGGAAGAATATCGGCGAGTCTTGCCGCGCATCGAGCAAGACCGCCACGAGATCCAGAGCCTGAAGAAGCAGTTGGAATTCAACAATCATGCTCTCACCGAACGCCTTCAAAGCGCAGAGGAGCAACGTGACCGAGACGAGTCTCTGATTAGTGAGCTTCGCGAGCGCATCCGAGAGTTGGAGGGCTCACCTGGTAGTCCCTCGCTTACTCCAGGGAATACAACCCCTACGCTGCGTGGTACACTTCAGAAGGACCTCGAAGATATTGGAACGAGAGAAACACAGCTGTTAGTGTTATTATTGTTAAATATAGCAGCCCCGATACTAATGTTTGTAGGAAATCCGAAAACGAAGAGCTCAAGAAAGAGGTTGAAAAGTTAAAGACTACAGGCTCGGCAGGCTCGGTAGGCATTCAATACTCTCTTGAAATATCACGACTAATTATATAGTAGCAGGTTGGGTCGAGTTTGGAAGCGTACTCTGAAAACATGATGTTGACGGCGCAGCTGGCTCAGGCCAAATCAACGCAAAGGTTAGAACCCTCTCCTATTCTTCGGTAGTAACCAAGCTAAATAGTTCTAGTGAGGAGTATTGGAAGCTGTACGATCAATACGCAGAAGTGCGACAGAAGCTTGCAGATGCCGAAGATGTTATTGATACTACTAAGAGACAAGTGGACGATGTCAAAGCAGAGCGTAAGTGCTAGTCCGTTGAATTCCAGCTTGATACTGATGTATGTGATAGTGGGACTTGTCGGCAAGGAAAAACTCGATATCATCACCGAAGTTCGGGATGCCAACTCTTCGGAAATTTCCAAAGTTCGCGCAGACTGGGACGAGCTTTCGCAAAAGATTCATCATTTGAAGGCTGAAGTAGACGCCTCGCAGATTCTTGTCAGAATTGTATGCGCGGAGCGTGACGAACTGCGCACGCTGCTCGACAACAAGCAGGACAAAATCCACACTGAAGACGAAGACTCCATCAAGGAGATGCAGCAACTTCTCGCGGAGTTTGCCGCCAGAGAAAGTGCTGAGAACCCTGATGCTCCTACAAAGTCGGGCATCGAGCTGCTTAAACACTTTGCAGAAGTCACCGAGAAGAGTGCAGACAGGCTTGCAAAGAGAGCGGTGGTGAGTAGATCTTGATGATAATTTGAGGTTTAATAGGACTGACCAAGTGCGCCTACAGTACATCCATCAACAAAATGAGCTCATCAAGTCACTCCAAGACCAAATCAACAACATGGAAGAAGCCAATTCCGGCCAGGAGGAAAGTGGAATACCCAAAGAGCGCGAGGTATGGTCAACTTTTCTTTCGCCTTCTAGATTGTCTTGCTAACGCAACTATAGATTGAACTCCAGAATACCATCCAGCGCCAAGCTCGGGAGATTTCTCTCATCTGCTCTGCATGGTACGATCTGCAAGGCCGTCTGCAACACAGCAACGTGAGTGTTTCACGCTATCGCCATCCTGCATCTATGGGAGGCGGTGGATCAGATTCGCAAAAGGGATGGCTCGCAAAGCAAAGAAGCCTTGTTTCTATGGCAAGTACCCCTAGATAGAATTTTTTTTGTCAAGTTTGTACAGATTCCAGAGTAGTTTTTTCTTTTTGATAAACCCTCGTTTGTCATACATTTGAATTTGACATGTTGCATCTTCAAGCATATATTAGTTTTATACCTTGTTGCTTTTTTTTTGTTTGTTCCCTTGATTTCTTCAGGGGCTTTTTTTTTAAAAAAAAATGATAAATCGTGTACTACATGCATATATTGTTTTTAAATTGGATTTTATTTCTATTGTTGATATATAGTGCAACTTGTCTTTGATTAGCACTTTTTTTAGAGTACGCGTGAAATTGGTAAACCCTTGCTGTTCGTATTCGTACATTCTCTGTTTCAGACATTCTTTTTAGTGTATGTATGAGTCAATAATGCCTATCATAGACAGAAAGACCTCAGTTTTGATAATATACATATAGATAGAAAAGATCTAATAAAAACATATTCCAAAGATAAAATAATAATAATTAAAGGCTCATCATGCCCATTGCCGGGGATTTTTGAGCACATCAAGAATCTCTCGCTCGCGAGCAGTCTCCTCGGCATCCACTTGGCTATCTTCGATAGCTTGCGCCTCGGTTCTCGTTCCCGAAACGGGGTCCATGTATGCCCAGCTTGCGGTGCGAGGAAGACTCATCAGAATACTTTCCACACGCGCGTTGGGTGTGCGGAGGCCGAAGCTGGTGCCGCGGTCGTAGACAAGGTTGAATTCCACGTATCGGCCGCGTCGCAACTGTTGCCACGCTTTTTGTGCTTCGGTATAGGGCATGTCCTTGCGTCGCTCGAGAATGGGCACGTATGAAGGCAAGAACGAGGCCAGGGCGTCGCTGACAAAGGAGAACAGGGTGTCCTGAGGGTTTTGGGATGATGACGACGAGGACTGCAAGAAGTCGGCGTCTAGGTCGTCGAAGAAGATACCGCCGACGCCTCGGGCTTCACCCCGGTGGGGGATGTAAAAATACTTATCGCACCATGCCTTGAATTTCGGGTAGTAGGTGGAGTCGTGGCGGTCACAGGTGTCCTTGATTGTCTGGTGGAAATGCTTGCAGTCCTCTGGGAAAAGGTAAGACGGCGTCAAATCCGTGCCTCCGCCAAACCACCAGTTCCTGTCTCCGTTCATGGGGTCCTTTGGATCCGACGTCTCGAAATAGCGGTAGTTCAAATGCACCGTTGGCGCATTGGGGTTGTGAGGGTGCAAGACAAGGGACAGTCCGGCGGCGAAAAAGCTGAGAGACTCGACGTTCGAGCCAACGAACGACTTGTGGTCTGCGCGCATCTTCTCGATTGCCGGGCGTGGCAATTCCCCGTACACGACCGACACGTTCACGCCGGCCTTTTCAAAGACATTGCCATCTTGGAGCACGCATGATATGCCTCCGCCGCCATTGGGACGAGTCCATGTGTCTGCGTGGAAAGCCTTGCCGTCAATCCTGCTCAATTCCTCTGTGATTTTCTTTTGCTGGTCCTTTATTAGTTTCTCCATTCGCAGCCGCATCGGCGACGCTTCGTCGACCTTGGCCCGGCGTTTCAGCGCCTCATCGATTTCTGCAATCGTCGGGGGTTCGGTTTCCGAGACATTCTCCGTCACCTGTAGTAGAAGAATGTATTCAGCTAGAGTCCTTCTTTTTTGCAGATTGTCAACGCACCATAGAGTATATTAAAGCGCTAATAAAGGGGATTCCAATTGCGAGGCGAAGGTAGGGCCGCCAAATCATGTATTTCTCCGGTTCTTTCTTCGAGTTGTAGAATCGCACGTTCTGACGCTGCAAGACACGCGAGTAAGCTTCCCTTTTTATGCCTGCGCGAGCGGCAGACCTCGCCATGGGCATCCAGAGACGAGAGGATGCCATGGTGGCGAGTGTTCTTGTGAACAAATATAAATTAGTATGTGCGAGGCAGACAGTGAAATTATATGGGAATGATGATAACCGTCAGCCCATATCGGAAATCGATCGGCCGCCAAAAAAGTGTCAAACAGAGCAAACTAGCTTCGCGGCGCTTGGGCCAATAATGAGTCATGAGGGGCCGCCCGAGCTTACCTTTAACTCTTTTTTTCTGCCGCGAAAAATCGTTGCCGACCCCCGCAGTCCTCGAGAATTTCAGACCTTTTGCGCCCGCCGTCCAGGCTGCCGTTTGATCGCCGCTCTGTCTGCTGTCTCGCTGTGGGCAAGTCGCATCTTGCGTCCATTACGTCCAAAGCGAAATAAGAAGAAAAAAGCCCGTCATTTTGCCCCACCTAGGGGGAGAGCAGCTCGCCAACTATCATGCTTATCATTGACAACAAACAACTGCCATGATGCAGAGTATGATGGAAGTAGATCTGGGCAAGGCCCAGGTCATAGATAATGTGCCAAAGGTCATCAAGGAGCTGAAGTTTGGTGCATTGTGAGCTTTTCTCTCCGCGCCCTCAGCGCATCGTTGCGTTCTTTGCTAATATAGCTTCTCAATAGATCGAACAACGATATCCTCAGTCAAGCCGTGGTCGAAGTCTCGGACCGACGCTTTTACGACCTTGAACGGAACCGTGTAGTCCAGGAAAACGGACCTTTGGATCGAAGGCTCGGAATCAGTTCCAAGACGGATAAATGTCTTACGTGTGATCTTGGACACAAGGAATGCAACGGTCACTTTGGACATGTGCGGCTGGTGCTGCCAGCCTTCCACGTGGGATACTTCAGGCGTGTCATCAGTATCTTGCAAATTATCTGCAAGGAGTGCTCGGCCATATTGGTTCCCGAGACTGAGCGCCGCGCGTTCTTGAGGGAAATGCGGCGGCCTCGGTTGGACAATTTGAGGCGCCTACAGATCGCAAAGAAAGTTATCGAGCGGGGCAAGAAGTCGCGAAGCTGTTACGTCTGCGGAGCTATCAATGGTACGGTGAAAAAGGTCGGCTCCAGCGCGCTGAAACTCATCCACGACAAGTATCGTTATTTCAACCAGTCGACAGCAGCCAACAAGAAATCGCCACTCAGTAAGGACATGTTCGACAAATCCTTGCTAGAAGCTAGGGCCACAAACCCGGACGTTGAACGATACTACAAGAAAGCTCAGGATGATTTGAACCCGCTGCGAGTCTTGAATTTGTTCAAAAAAATCTCAAACGCGGACTGCGAGCTCTTAGGGCTAGATCCGACTGAAGTTCGACCGGAAACGTTTCTCTGGCAATTCGTCCCTGCACCGCCAAATTGCATTCGTCCGTCAGTAAGTCAGGATGGTGCATCTAACGAAGATGACCTCACTGCCAAGCTAGGCGACATCGTCCAGAGCAACATTACTCTCAGGAATAACCTTAAAAAAGGCGCGCCAATCCATATTATCGTTGAGTGTTGGGAATACATGCAATTACAGATTGCCATCTACATTAATGGTGATAACCCTGGAATCAAGGCTGAAGTCGGAAAGCCGACACGCTCGCTGGTTTCTCGCCTGAAAGGAAAACAGGGAAGGTTCCGGGGTAACTTGTCTGGAAAACGTGTCGATTTCTCTGGACGGACGGTCATCTCTCCAGACCCTAACTTGCGCATTGACGAAGTGGCCGTTCCAGAACTAGTGGCGAAGAACATGACATATCCAGAGGTGGTGACTCGGTACAACAAGGAAAGGCTTCAACAGCATGTCCGCAACGGCAGAATGAAATGGCCCGGTGCAAACATGCTCTTCAAGGTGAAGGAGTCGTTTAAAAGTTATCTCAAATACGGCGGCCTCAACCAACTTGCCGACAATCTACAGATAGGAGACATTGTGCAACGCCATCTCGTCGACGGTGATATTGCACTTTACAATCGACAGCCTTCGCTTCACAAACTCAGTATTCTTTCCCACTTTGTGAAAGTTCGTCCACACAGAACCTTCCGGATGAACGAATGTGTTTGCAACCCGTACAATGCTGATTTCGACGGAGACGAGATGAACCTGCACATTCCTCAAACAGAGGAGGCTCGCACAGAGGCTATGGAATTGATGGGAGTGAAGAACAATCTGGTCACGCCAAAGAACGGAGAGCCTATCATCGGTGCTATTCAAGACTTTATCAGTGCGGCATATATCTTGAGTAGCAAGGACAATTTCTTCGATAGAAGATCTTTTACCCAGACCTGCCTATACATGCTTGGGCCTGAAACGCGATTTGACCTCCCACCTCCGTCAATTGTGAAACCCCAAATGCTGTGGACTGGAAAACAGGTCTTCAACGTTCTTATGCGGCCTAACAAATCCGATCCCGTGATGGTCAACATTGACGCTGCTTGCCGAGAATTCAGGCAACCAAAGAACAAAGCCCCGAAGGACTTGGATCCCAACGATGGATGGCTCGTTATTCGTAACTCGGAGATTATGTGCGGTGTGATGGACAAGAGCACCATTGGTTCAGGAAAGAAGGACAATGTCTTTTACATCATGCTGAGAGACTTTGGTCCGCTTGCTGCAGCTGAAGGCATGAATCGACTCTCCAGGCTGTGTGCCAGATGGTTTACGAACGTGGGCTTTTCGATTGGTATTACGGATGTGTACCCGAGTGAAAGACTGGTTCAGTCGAAAAACAATCTGGTTGAGACAGCCTATGCCGCTTGTGATGAAGTCATCGCCAAATACAAAGCGGGCAAGTTGGACAAGCTGCCGGGTTGTGACGAAGTGCAGACCATGGAAAACCAAGTTTCTGGTATTCTCTCCAAAGTCCGTCAGCAAGCTGGTGAAGAGTGTATCCAACAGCTGAGCAAGTATAACGCACCTCTCATCATGGCCACGTCTGGATCCAAGGGTTCCAGTATCAACGTTTCCCAGATGGTTGCAGTTGTGGGTCAGCAAATTATTAGCAGTGAGCGTGTTCAGGATGGATTCCAGGACCGTACATTGCCCCATTTCCCAAAGAATGCTCGTCAGCCGCCATCGAAAGGTTTCGTACGCAACAGTTTCTTCTCTAGTCTTTCCCCTACCGAGTTCTTTTTCCACGCAATGTCTGGACGTGAAGGTTTGATCGATACTGCAGTCAAAACTGCAGAGACCGGATACATGTCTCGCCGGTTGATGAAGTCGCTTGAGGATTTGTCTGCCAAGTACGATGGAACTATTCGGACATCGTCCGCGAGCATCGTCCAATTCAGTTACGGAGGAGACGACTTGGATCCTGTGAACATGGAGGGCAAAGCCAAGCCAGTTCATTTCGACCGGACTTATAACCATGCCATGGCAATCACCCATGATAACAAGGAGCGTGGCTTGTTCCCATCCGAGATCATGGAGGTAACCGATGAGTTGCTGAACAAAGAAAAAGCAAGATATGTCCGCAAAGATCTTTTTAACAACGAGCTCGGATATATGGAGCGAACTGACGCTGGCATCGATCAATACGAGAGCGCCCGTGATTTTATTCAATCTATCCGCGATTTTGTTCAATCAAAAGCAGACAAAATTATTTCCACGGGGGGTGACAGCAGACGGACACCGAACGAAAAGTTCAATATGGCCCGGGACCACGTGTATAAATTGTCAGAAAAGTCTCTCCGGTATTTCATCACGCTTTGTCTATCCAAATATGAAAAGGCCAAGGTTGAACCTGGTCACGCCGTGGGTGCGGTGGGTGCACAGTCGATTGGAGAGCCCGGAACACAGATGACACTGAAAACGTACGTATATCTTCTTTTATTTTTTTTACATTTATTTTTTTATTTGTTTTTCGGTTTACTGATGATTGTAGTTTCCACTTTGCTGGTGTCGGTAATTTGGCACTCACCCAAGGTGTTCCGCGTATCAAGGAAATTATCAACGCTTCGAAAGAAATCAGTACCCCGCTGATTAGTTGTCAACTCATCACTAAAGAATCAGTCGAAGTAGCTCGGATCGTCAAGGGCAGGATTGAGAAAACGTTCCTACGCGACATCATTCACTATGTGAAGGAGACATGGACGGGCAAGGATGCCTACATCACGGTCAAAGTCAACCACGAGACTCTGTCCAAACTTCAGTTGGAAATTAAGATGGAAGGCATTGTCGAAGCCATCAAAAACCATAAACGCTTCAAATCGCCAGACCTCCATTTTAATCATTCTCGACACCACATTCAGATTCACATGGACATGGACGCTGGCAAGAAAAAAGATCTGTCAAAGACAGACATTGCTTTGACAAGCTCAGATCCGTTCCTTCGGCTGAAGCATCTCAAGAGGATGCTCCCGGATATTCAGGTTCTCGGCCACCCGCAGGCACGGCGAGCCGTCATTCATACGGACGATAAAACGAACAAATTGCTTGTCGAGGGTTATGGACTGAGGGAGTGTATGACAACGGAAGGAGTCGAAGGCTTGCACACCACGACCAACAACGTCATAGAGGCCAAGTCGATTCTAGGCATTGAGGCAGCACGTGCAACCATCATCAACGAGATGAGTGAAGTCATGAAAGACATGGACATTGATCCTAGACACGTAAGTTGACATTTAATATATATATATATATATAGTACTGTATGCTGACAATGTCACAGATGCATCTCTTGGCAGATATCATGACCACGACCGGTGAAGTGCTCGGAATCACGCGTTTTGGTATGTCCAAGATGCGCGACTCTGTCCTTCAGCTTGCTTCCTTCGAGAAGACAGCAGACCATCTGTTTGATGCTGGCGGCACTGGTCGCACAGACCCGGTGGAAGGAGTGTCTGAATGTATCATCATGGGCAAGACCGTGTCTCTCGGCACGGGCGCCATGGAGGTAATCCGGAAGCTCAACTTCTACCAAGGGCATATAGGGCCAAAGAAGACGGTTTTTGAAGACGCTTGGTCTGAGATGTGCCCTCCACCGGAGCCACCCCGGCGACGAGTGAAAAAGTCGCGAGCGTGACTGAGTTGATAAAACAAAAAAAACTGTTTAACTACGATTGACTGTACTAAAAAAAAAAGAGAAGCATTCTTTTGGGAGTTGGGAAGTCGATGCATCGTCTTGCATGTTCAGCCGGTGGCTACTTTATTGTCTTTTGTGTGTATATCCTGATTATGTGTTTTTTGTATGGCATTATGAGTGTGACTATAGTTTCCCAGCATTTAGCTAGTTTACCAACATTTCCAAGAATCGACGATTCTCGTATCTCATTCTTTGGCAGTCATGATGCTCATGTGATCCGCTTAGGGCACGGCGAAGATGGAAACGTGACTCGGCGAATCACGGGACGCGTATAGTAAGTTACCATCTGTTGATTTTGTCATCAGCCACGCTTTTTCTCATGACGGAGCTGGTGCTGTCATGGGCCACAGATATTAGTTGATCGTGGCATTTTTAGTATGGTGATTGGTCTCGTTATCCCTGTATTGCTGTAGGCCCCCCGCAAACGGATTCGGTTATTAACATGAACACGACGTGATATCAACAGGAGAATCAAATATGCTTCCTGTAAAATGGTAAATTAATAAAATAATAAAAACAAAAATCACGGAAATCAACGACAGTTATTTGAATAGTAAATGAGCATGAGAGCCACGCAAAACCCTCACCGCCACCATGGGCGGTCAGGTGCAAGTGACCGTGAGTGTGACAAGACGCTGCGGGGCTGGCGCTGGCTGCCTAGGCCGGGTCCTTATCCGCCGCCCTCCCCCGACCGCCCATCCTCCTTCTCGTGCACCACTCCAGCCTCCTTCTTCTATCTTTCTTCTTCGCTCTTCCATCTTCCATCTCCCATCTTCCACATCATCGTAGTCCATCAACAGTCTGCGCTTACAGCTATAACTCGTCGCATTCCCCCGCCTACTGACAGCACGCACATCGATCGTCAGCGATCGCCCGACCTCGTTATCGGCGTCAGCTTTATCAAACCCCGATTACCAACCAACTCACACCACCATGAGGTCCAAGTTCAAGGACGAACACCCCTTTGAGAAGCGCAAGGCCGAGGCCGAGCGGATTCGCCAAAAATACTCTGATCGCATTCCAGTACGTGACTCCTGGCGGATTCTTGTTGTTCAAGCTATATACCTGAGCTATGACTCGGTTGATGACATCGGTGTCGCTAACAACCCGCTTTCTCATAGGTTATCTGCGAAAAGGTCGAAAAGTCCGACATCGCCACCATCGACAAGAAGAAGTATCTGGTTCCTGCAGATCTCACCGTCGGCCAGTTCGTATATGTCATTCGCAAGCGCATCAAGCTGTCGCCAGAAAAGGCCATTTTCATCTTCGTCGATGAGGTCCTCCCCCCCACGGCGGCTCTGATGAGCAGCATCTACGACGAGCACAAGGACGAAGACGGCTTTTTGTACATCACGTAAGTCTTGTTTTCTCTTAAGTTTTGCAAAGAAAGCTACTAACCATATCTAGGTATTCTGGAGAGAACACATTCGGTGACTGCTGAGGGCCCTTGCCTTGGATGATTTATCAGTTACAGACATCGGGTTGCTAGAGTACTTTTGTTGTTGTTGATCTTTTTTCCACCCGCGATCCCTGAAATCGCTCGACGATGATAATGAAATCAATCTTAACGGGATGGCGTGCCTCTCATCATGCCGCCGTTATAGGGGTTGTCCCTTTGAGTGCTGCCACATAATATGAACATCAATATTAGCAGCTTATATTTAAGATCCTACGTTCTGCGCAACAGCTGCTGTCTCCACTGGTTTGCGCCTTCGCCAGCCAACTACAAAGGCTCGGACAGAGAGAGAGGGCTACGGTGTGCGGCTTTATTATCTGCGTGTAGTTGCAATCAGACACGTCCATCTAGCTATAGCAATGAATTTCGCCGATAACTATAGGATACTGTACCGTGCTAGTACGTAGTCTTTCTGTCATAAACCATGTGTCGCGGTATTGGCGACGTAACGCTCAAAAGGTACCGAGTTAAACCAAGTCAGGCCTCGGGCTTATCGGCGCAGCTTCGGAGCCACCTTGTCCCGTTCGGGCTTAGCGGCAGGAGAGCGCGAGAATTCTCGACCCGAAGAAATCGGGAAATCTCCAGCTCCATTCATACAATTTCCCTACAAAGTGTTTTTCGTTTCTCTTTCGTTTCGCCGTGCCGGTGATTGCTTTTGACCCATTTGTGTTCCCTGGCTACTTGCTTGTTCAATTTGATTCATCTCTTATTTACTTCTTTTCTTTCCCCTTTCGCTTTTTTTCGGCTCAGGAACAAGCAGAGACAATGTCACCTGCAGTAGTAGCACAAGTGGGCGCCGGTTCGGCCGCGAAAGATGTCAAGAGGGAATCGGGTACTGCTCGATTACTGGGCTCCGGTATGTATATTTTTTTCCCTTTTGCCGTGCGAGCAAGAACTCAATGCTAATGGAACTGTGATGTTAGGGTCTGCCGGTATCGCCGAGCTGATGGTTTTCCATCCCGTATGAGAATGAAATCTTTCCCAGCCGTTCAGAATTTGTCTGATTGATAATCGAATATATAGGTTGACACCATTGCCAAACGATTGATGAGCAACCAAGGAAAGGTATTTTTGTTTATTCTCTTCTGATATACAGACAGAAGCTTACAGTCGATAGGCCAACACCGCCGCTGCCATCAACCAGGTCGTCTTCAAAGAATATGCCACTGCGTCTGTTGGTACCAAATTCACGTCGCTCTTCCCCGGTCTCGGATATGCCGCTGGGTACAAGGTGCTGCAACGCATTTACAAGTACGGTGGACAGCCATTCGTCCGCGACTATCTCGCTGAAAACCACGGTTCTACTTTTGACAACACCTTTGGCAAGGGAACTGGAAAGGCTATTATGCACGCTACTGCCGGCAGGTATGTTGTTTCCCCTCCGTTGTCTGTATGATTCATGACTGATTGTGTTTTAGTCTTGTTGGTATTGGTGAGATTGTTCTTCTGCCTCTCGATGTCTTGAAGATCAAGCGTCAGACCAACCCAGAGGCATTCCGCGGCCGTGGTTTGTTCAAGATCATTTCCGACGAGGGTATGGGACTGTACCGAGGTGCTGGTTGGACTGCGGCCCGTAACGCTCCTGGCTCTTTTGCGGTATGCCTTGCTTCCTCTCATGTGTTGTCGTTGTTGTTTTACTGATATATTTGATTAGCTTTTCGGTGGCTCTGCTTTTGCCAAAGAATACATCTTCGCCCTCAAGGATTACAACACCGCCTCATGGAGCCAAAACTTTGTCGCCTCAATCTTCGGTGCCAGCGCTTCTCTGATCGTTTCCGCGCCGCTCGACGTGATCAAGACCCGTATCCAGAACCGCAACTTTGAGAACCCCGAATCCGGTGTCCGAATCATCGCCAGCATGATCAAGAACGAGGGCCCCACTTCTTTCTTCAAGGGTCTCATTCCGAAGCTGCTCATGACCGGTCCCAAGCTGGTGTTTAGCTTCTGGCTAGCCCAGAACTTGATTCCTGCCTTTGGCAAGGTTGTATAGAGTTCTCCGTGATTTTTTTTTTTTTTCCCCTTTTCTAGACTCAGTATTTATGTTTGCTGGGCTTTTCAATTTTTTGCTGCTCTACGGGACGAGGTAGCCCGGTCTATGCCTTTTTTAATTTTTGTTTTCGAGCCTCTGATTCGGATGATCGATTGGCGTGTCTGGTTTTTTTATCTATAGAGTCGGTACATACTATATAGTGTCTGGGTACCGTGTGTAATTTATGGGTCAACGCTTCTCTCTTAAAAGTATTTTTCATTTAAAAAAAATTGTTGAGACTGAATCAGTAGATGTCGACATGCAGACTAACCATGCAGGGGATCTCCCTATATTGAAATGCAAGGAGTTGAGTTCTTGTCAAAGTATCGAAGCCTCCAGAGTTAGAAATTGACGGTGTCGATAGGGGGTAGGCCCAGGGCTTACTTTCTCTCTCTCTCTCTCTCTCTCTCTCTCTCTCTCTCTCTCTCAGCAGCGTTAATATCGATGGGATAGGTTCTTGCCTCTTAGCTTGTGTTAAAACGGTGGTGCATTTTGCTCTGGGAGGTGGACGGCATTCATGATGGAGCTTCTGCTTTATGGGCTGGAGGATTTGTTGCTTGCTTCTGGGTAGCTATTTGCGTTTTATAAGTCCTCCCCTTCAACTACTGATCTACTTATGTATGAGTCTGACTATAGCAGCTAGCCACCACAGTAACCAACAGGGTGGCTTGAAATTATTCTACCGGACTCTAAACACCTAGCAAAGAGATGAGATGAGGACTCCAAGGGGATTGATTAGGTTGATTCCTAATTAATAACCTAATGATATCCTGCCTCCACCAAGACTCAGCAAGGTCCAGATTTAAAAACTTTTAATGAAAAGGGGATGTTCCCGCACACTGCAGTGACTAGGTTTATTGATATCGAGCGCATCACTAGATATAAAATATACAACGTGGGCTAATGACCTATATCTCCCCAACCTCCTTAGATGGGGTATTGGTCACAATTTAGTAAGTTCCTTGCTTGACCAACCCCAACGTCGTCGAGTCCACTGTCACGTTTGCAACCGGGGGAACTCCACTGTTTTGGTCCTTTCCTATCTCGCGCAGTGCGGCTTGGTACTATCCACGTGTTAATAGTGATTATGAAAATGACATGATACAAAAGCTCTTACCCTGAAGCCAAAATTCATAACAAGGGCAGCTGCAAGCCCGACACAAACCACAACTGGCCCTACCAAGTTGTCTAGATCCTTGCCGCTGCGTTCGCGGATCAGGCGACCTCGTCTCTCGTGCATGTACCAACCCCACGCAGAAGCAAACAAGGCAAAGCAGGTGTATACTATTGCCAGCGCCTGGGCAACTGTATTATCGATGCCGGCAGCATTGTACAAAGCTAACGACAGAGAGGCCAACAGAACGCTGACATGCTGCCATTTGATGAAAGTTCGTTGGTTGGCCAACCATACTTTCGACTCGACCCGGACTGGCCCGGAGTCCTTGATCCACACAGTCGGCGCCTCCACACCAGGAGGAAGGTGAAGGCTTTGGCGGCGACGGGATTGAGCGTAGCGGGACATCGAGAATGATGGGAATAGATTGCTAAGATAGGATGACTCTGTCGCACCCTCCTCTTCGGCTGGCTGGGCACCTGGTTTGGCAATGCTGATTTGCCTATTTCGTTCGGCTTGGGCTTGACCTACTCGGGCAGCACCCGGCATTGACGAAGGCCCAGGAATTGGTGGCCCACCTGTTCCCACAGACGACCGCGCAGGGGACATTCCTCTCCCAGCATTCATACGTGAAATCGGCGATCCAACCATCGTCTGCAAAGGGCTGGCTTTTGACCCAAGGAAACTACCAACGACCATTTCTTCTTCAGCTCGCTTAGCCAGTCGCTCTTGCTCCTCTTGGAATGCAGTTTCAGGATTGCGGCGGATATCCTGATCAAGCTCGCTCAGCCAGAACGGAAAAGTGTTGATATTGTCCTCGAATAGCTGAGCTACGCCGTGAGCGAATTTTGAAAATCGAGGGGCCTCCTTCACGAGATGTGAAACCATGAGGTCGTTCAGCCATTCGATGTGGCGTGAGCTAGGCCGTAATTTGATTTCCAACAACGCATGTGGAAATCTCACAATTTCGCCCTTGTTGATAGAGGAGAAGGGATATTGCATGGCACTATCATCGATGTCTTTCCGGTGCCAATTCTCAGGATCTCGGCATGGTCGTACCGGGTCTAGCGAGTCCTCCCGGATCAATGCAAGGTTTGTATCGAGTGAAATTCGAACGCGATTGTCTCCAGGGATTTGGAAGGCGGTCCTGGTATAGTTTGCTCGGAGCATCGGTTGCAACCCGTGGGTTTTGATAAATGACTGAAGGTCTTCCACATCCTTTTTGAGTCCTTCTGCTTCCTCTGACTCTCCGTGGGCTACACCCTCAAGCCGATTGATTTTCTTTTCCAATCCGTACTCCCCTCGTAAAAATTCCATCACGTGCTTCTCTTTGAGTTGAACTCGGACTTCATGGCTACGGTCATTGTCCGTGACAACTTTCTTCTCTAAGAAGATGGAAGGTTTGTCCTTCAGGTCCCCGGACCAGCGAAGGCGCAGTGAGCCAGCTTCGGGGGCTCGAGCAACCTTTTCGTTGTACAAATCAAACTGAGGGTTGTCGAAATAAAGCGACGTGATTGTCGGATCTTTTTGTGAAACGTCCAGTTCTTTAGAAGTAGTAGGGTTATACAGTAAAACCGGTAGTTGTCGCAGGATGTGAGTCTTGACCTCCAACACATTGTCAGTATGCACCCAGAATTTGTATGAAACATACGCATCGTGAGCGAGGCGATCCTCGCCGACTAGTCTCTGTGCATCTTCTGCTTTCTGGTTAAGCGTTTCGCGTGCGAAAGTATACATTGCCGACAGTCTGTTCAAAAGTGGAGAGTAATCCTCCGTATTGAAGGGCCGGTTCGAAAGTCGGACTTGCAGTAGCGCACGAATTCGATATCTTGCACCACGCTTACGGTCGTGCTTCTTAGCCGCCTTTAGGAAGCCAGTAAAGTTGATTCGGCTATATTTTTCCAACTCGTTGACCTCATTGGTGATATTATCAAGCTCTTGCAGGACATCACTGGCGACCTTCCTCCGCTCTGCCTCGTCAGTCACAGCTTCTCCCTGGTCGGTCGACTTCTTGACGAGTGAACTGAGTTTGGATTCGCAAGCGGCAGTTTGTTCCCGCAATTTCTGGGAAGTCTCGGACTGGAAAGCATTGACTTTGTCCAACTGGACGTTGATTAGCTCCTGCACGAAAGCCTCTTCGTCTTGCTCAGTCCATGGTTGGACCTCATTGTCGCTATCATCGCCCTCAATATCCTTCTCTCGCAGAAGACTCTTGACCTTGGCATAGTCAATGTATTTGTCCTTCCACGGAGGGTAGATGGAGTTTTTCAAGGTTTTTCCGAAACGCATAGTGGCGAAAGCCCGCTCTATCTAGGCGGGATCGCTAGCAGACTGACAAAGGCAAGACAAGGCAGTAGAAGCCTCAGACAATGAGATAAGTAGCTGATCAAATCAGCTCGCGGGTGAGAAGCTTGGAGGAACGAGTGAATGTATTATTAGAGATACAGAGCTCTGGAAAGCTCAAGCGAACATGACCTCGCCGTCCCACCCCACGTGCCGCTTTTGGAAGCTTCATGTGGCTGGACCCGGGCTGCGTGCTCCGATTGGCCAATGGCTCACATTTCGCTCCAGTGTGACAAACAGAGCAAACAGCTCCTGCCCCGGATGCTTATCAAACAATCAAGATGATGCGATAACCAGCCTTTGAAGACATTGGCCCAATACTTCATCCTCTGTGCATAGGCTTTCCTTCTCATTCAACTGAGTGGAACTCTGATCTGTGGAAGTGGAAATTAATCGCTCAACAGAGCCACAGCTGTCTTTGCCATGGCCTCGGCAGAAACGACTTCGGCATTATTGACAAAATGTTTGCACGAATCTCTCCTTGATTTACATCAGTCTCCGTACCCCCATGTTGCGAATCCTCCAGAGTGCAAGAGACGAGCCGCAGTTGCTCTCATTCTTCGAGTTCGTCCCAACTATCATCACTGGCCACAAACTCCACATGCTCCGGCCGCCGCACCAGATCAATCTACCTCGGTATCGCAACAACTCGACGATTTCTTTGCGCAAGACTGGGTGAAGCATGGAGACCCTGAAGTATTATTTATAAAAAGAGCATCCAGAGTGGGAGATCGCTGGACTGGTCATGTGGCGCTTCCTGGAGGCAAGAGGGACCCGGAGGATGCTGACGACAGGGCGACGGCAACCAGGGAGGCATGGGAAGAAATCGGTCTCGATTTGAATACGGAAAATGTGATACCTGTCGGCAATCTTCCTGAGCGAGTGGTGACCACCTCGTTTGGAAAGACTCCGTATGTGGACTGCGAAAGAGCTTTTTGATTTATACCATAGCTGATTTTTTACACCCTAGGTTGATGGTACTGTGCCCTTTTATTTTCTTGCTTACCACGAGCAATTCTCCGCCACTTAAACTCCAGCCAACCGAAGTGGCTTCGACACATTGGGTCTCCTTGAGAGCATTGCTTACGCCATCGTTACGCACTGTTGAGCTTGTTCATGTCTCCAACCGGTTTGCAAAACAAGGCGGATATATCAGTCAGCTGGCCACACGCTGGATGACAGGCAAAATGGAGTTTTCTGCTCTCAAGCTACTCCCAACTGAGAGCCTGTACTGTAGCTCCGAGCCAGGCTTTCTTCCCGACCCTAATCCCCAACACTCACTCTTCGGGAAATTGGGAATACTGCCTCCTAGAGCCGCTTCATCTGAGAAATCCCGAGTGCTTCTACTGTGGGGCCTAACGTTAGGAGTCCTGGCTGATTTTCTTGAAATGCTACCGCCGCACAACGCCGTGGAATTGTGGAAGCACCCGACTTTTACCGCCCCTGATCTTCGACTTCTCGTTTCTATTCTGACGTACTCAATTCGCAAGAGAAATGCACAAAATGTCAAGAATGTCAGGCGACCTAGCGAAACAGCTACTGACGACACGACCATTGCTCTGCATCTCGAGGAAAATGCTGCCGGAAACAGTGATAGAGACAGGGACGCGACAGGGGGGCATCAACATGCCATTGGCATTATGCTGCATGGGTATTACGATCGCCTGAGGGTAGCGATTGCAGTATTTGCTGCTTGGAGACTGCTTGCAGGCTCAGTTGGGTCGTATTATCTGTTCAAATGGGTACGACGCCGCTACTTGGGTTCGCGTTTATAAGGTGCATATTATGCATTGCCTAGTTGTACATATTGAAGCTTAGACCAGATTAGATGTGTTGATATGTATATAGTTAATAAACGAGTAAATTCGAGACTTATCAGTGTTTAAGCAATGTTTCGTAGTTTTATAAGTCTGAGAAGGCGATGTACACTTATTTCACGATGGGTTGTCGGATTCTCCCGATTGTTACTAGTCGGGTCAACTTATTAACCCCAACAACGTCATTTGCTGAAGATTTACTTTCCCTCTGCCACAACCTAACCACCAAGTTTCGCTTTTCGCCCTGCTCATGCATATGCCTCCCGACAAGAGGCGTTCGTAATGCCGAAGCTTGTCCGCTACAATCCTCGTCTCTCTTCCTTTGCATCCGGCATCGCTTTGCATCGGGCGTCGATCCAAACACAACAACTAATAGTACCTCGTCTGCGATGTCGTCGTCGCTCGTTTACTCAGGCAACCAGAAAACCGCTCGCACGGGCACATGACGCGATCCTCGACGATGTACTTTTTTCTCGGACGAATGCTACTACTCTATACTCTGGCACTGGATCGCGACACGATGTCGGATACGTTCCTGGGATAGAAGGCGGCGGCTCAGACGGAGATCGCAAGCCGCTGGATGAACGGCTCATCAAGCTTGGGAGGAGTATGTTGCATATACAACTGTGGAAGCTTTTTTTTTTCTTAAAAGAAGCAAATACTAACAACGACCGTCTCACTTTTTCTAGCCCTACGGAAACTATCGCCTCTGCTTCCGACCATCCTGATCAACCCGCTTCCGACTGAACTGCTCTCCCCGCAGATTACGCTACACCTCTTCCCCTCAACACACCCACATCTACCCAATGTCAAAGGCCGTGTTCTTTACCGCGCAGCACTTTGGACGGTGCCCGTCGCCTGGAGCAGTCTCCCACTTCTCGGCAATGTCAGGCTCCAGGTCACCAGCGAGCGAATGGTGCGCGCAAACTCGGTGCTTGGCTGCGAACATGCCGCAGATTGTGGAGACGAAAGACTGGTAGTCCGATGGAAAACAGAACCGCGCGGCGAAGGCACAAACCATGTCAATCGAAGTACCACTACTGCTGCTGCTAGTTCGGCACAGCAATCTACTACAACTCAGCAGCAGCCGCAATCGTTGTCCAGGCCTTCTGGCGACGACTTGAGCACGAGCTCCCGATCAAAAGCCGGCGTGAACAAGAGTCTAAGCACGCTTCTCGGCGGCGATGCACCCATTTTTTCCCTGGGCAAGGAAGGGCAGTTTGATGGGCTGTTTATTTTCGCATTCGATGAACAGGGCCGGATTGCAGGCCACACTATCGAGCATGCCGACCAGGCAAATGGGTGGGATCGCACTTCGAAATTTGTCACATTGACGGACTGGCTACTGGGGAAAGCTTGGGGTTCCATGGAGCCCTCGACTCCATCGCTGGCTGCTCAGGCTTGTCGTGAGTTTAACAGTGATTGTGACCGACGGCAAACGTTGCACAAGAACTCAGATCGACATCGAAAACCGATTTCATAAAAGGAGAGAATAGTCCTCTTTTGATGAGTAAAATTGAAGGAAAATGTTTATCTTGTATTATATTAAAAGGCATCTTTTGCGGAGTTTATTGTTATGTCCAAGCATGGGAGGTTTTTTTTTTTTTTTTTTTT
>CVMT01000001.1:1847668-1904468 GCA_000985935.1 Talaromyces islandicus | reverse complement strand
GTCCAAGCATGGGAGGTTTTTTTTTTTTTTTTTTTGGATATCTTTCTTTTTGTGGAATTTTCTATTGTCAAAACTCGGACTCTTTCGTGCTCTGAGTCAGTTCATTTTGTCTCGTAATAGTTATCTCTCTACTCTGTCTTAGAAATACCCTAGAGAATTTTATATCTTGAAATATTACTACAGTTTTAAGAGTTTACATAAGAATAAACCATCCGTGCATAACTTCATTGATAATGTACGTTTTTAGATATACACAATTTCTTTTTGCCCCCCTTTTGAAAAGAATCTATTTCGATGCCTGACCAACAGCAGGAGCCTTCAAACCCGCAAAAACAATGCCACAAACACCCAACATCGCAACACCCCCCGTCGTAAACGCAACTTCCCTACCAGCCCACCAAAAGAAAGAGCAAAATATAAGGGGCCCCAACGCACGCCCAAACTGGCCCCAGCTGCGCAGACGACCGAGAATGATGCCTCGCTCGCCGTCGCCTGCCTCGAGACTGCCCAGACTATTCAGTCCAGTCACGACGGTGGCGCTGGTGACGGCCAGGAAGCATGCGGCGAATTGGAGGCCGCCGACAGTGCTGACTCGGGCTAAAAGGAAAAACGCAATTGCGCAGGAAACGATGCCGATGCGAACGGTGAGTAGAGGTGATAGGCGGCGCACCATGGTGCCCTGAAGTAGAGATGCAATGAGTCCGACTATCCCCAATACACGTCCGTTCAAAGCCGACGGGCTTGTTGTTGAGTCTTCGCCTAGTAGAGTGGTTGCGAGGAAAGGAAGAGAAAACTCCATGCCGGAAAATGGGAGGAGGAATAGTAGATGCACCGCGTTGAGAAGCATTGGGTTGTTTGTATGGGTCCTTTTCCCACTGTTTGTGGATGTCTTTTCGCTTGCTTTATTTCCAGTTTTTGAACCTGAAGCAGCAGCAGCAGCAGCACTGTTTGCCGATTTGGTGAATTTAGGGTGTGTTTCCGGCAGACTCCGATACAAATAAAGCGTCTCAGCAACGATCAAAAACAGCGAAACGCCAGCCGCAGTCGCAAATGGATTCGCAGCAATGAAAGTAACATTGGCCAGCGCCGCACCGAGTGCCGGACCAAAGGTAAACGCAATACTAAAGCAGGCGCCAACCATTGCCATTGTAGACCCTCGCTGACTCTCGTCGCTGATATCCGTGGCAATAGCATTGGCCATTTGCACATTCCCTTCACTCAGGCCACCCACGACACGACTGGCCAGGAACGTCCGGAAATCGGTCGCAGCAACCCAGAGCGCAACGCTGATGATGTTCCCGGTCATGGACCACAAAAGCGCGGTTCGTCGTCCATGCTTGTCGGAAATACCGCCGATCACAGGTGCGGCGAGAGCCTGCAGAAACGAAAAGAGAGATCCCAGCGCGCCACCGAGCAGGACAATATCGTAGCGCGAGTCGATTGGTTTCGCGAATGCGTTTTTGTATGCGTGGAGGTAATGGAAAATGCGGTTCAGCAGCGAGTCTGGAGACGGGTCACGTTTGAGGTAGAAATCTAGCAGTGAGGGAAACAATGGCAGGATAAATGTGAATGAGATCTGGGCTTAATGTCAGCAACGTATGGCCATAACACCATAAACGAGTTCGGACATCAACCCTACCAAGTCCAGCAGGAGAGAGATGAAAATGACACGCAAAACCTTTTTGCGTTGCACCTGGCTCGCTGTACCTGCAATGGAGGGGGCCTCAGAAGCCGCGGCCATTTCCTTTGATTTCCCCCAGTTTTTATTATCAATTTGCAACTGTAGTGTGCAACCTGGATCAATTGGCGGTAATGGTAGTTGTTGCTGTTGTGGTTGTCGGAAACTCGGCGGTCTTTTAACTACTGCCAGATCGGCCTCGATAAGCTCCTTATCGCAGCCACGGATGACGCACCCCGCCCGCGCGTATGTGCGCGTAAAGCGTATTTCGTCGTATCCGGAGCCACACTAAGGTTACATGCAGCTTACATTGGACTCACTCTGTGACACCGTGTACCTCAGACTTAACTCTACATTCTAGCTTCTAGGTTTCATCATGGTCCAATCGTTAGTGTTCCATTCGCTATTCACCCCATGCCCTTATAAGCCACATGCAGATTCCTAATACACGAACCAGTTCCCTGAGCCCTTCCCGTCACTACCCCTGCCTGCGCCAGCCATGATGCCCCTAAGGAAATAAAATTAAATATACAAGTTTTGATATGATTTGATTTGAAGAAGGAAATCAAGGACGAGCTCCGGTCCGAAAAATGCAATCTTCGTAAGAAAAAAACAACAAGAAAGAAAAAAAAAAGGATGGGAAAAAACGGGGAATCTTCGCGTGACATAAAAAAATTCCAGCCAAAGCAAACACTATGCAACGCTCAAAGATGAGAAAATATGAAACTTTTGCTGCGCCAAGAAGCGCAAATCTGTACGGTATAAACCATTTTATTGTGGACACACAGCACAAAGCTGCTTCGTCTCTTTTATGAGCGGGACCGATGCCAATAGACCCCGTAGTCATCAGAGGAATATGCTGGAAGGCAAAAGAGAACTTGGACCGCGGAGAGCAATGCATGTAATATAGAAGTTGCACAAGACTCAAAACGGACGGAACATGCAGATTTTGTGGGAAACGTTAGACGACACTCCGAGCATGTCGAGACAAGCGCTTCGATAGATTTGCACGGCGTTAAAAGAAGCGTCTAGTTGGTTGCGACAGCTTCACCACGGTTTCCTTGCTGGCCACCAAGTCCACCACGACCGCGTCCACCTTTGAATTCGCCGCGGCCGCGGCCGCGACCCTTGAACTCGCCCCGTCCACCACGGCCACGAGATCCATCTCCGCGGCCACGACTGCGACCTCGACCAGCACGGACGCTGTTCTGCCGCTGGTGATGGACAACCTGCTCGAAGCCGTCATTCCCTGCAGTTGGCGTGGGGCCACTCGGTACGTCCTCTGCCCAACTAGCAGTCTGAGGTTCCCAGTTGGACTCGGCCACTTGGTTGGCCGCGTCGCCTACCAAACCCTGAGCGGGAGGAGCAGCGACAGGCTCGTCGGATTGAGCTGGAGCGCTCGGGGCGAAGCTCTTATCATCGACGGTAGCAGAGACTGTGGTATCCTGTAGTTCGGTGAGGCCGGCGTTGGAAATGGTTGGGTCTGACGAAGCCTCGGCCTGAGCTCCTTCGGTCCATGTTGTCTCTGGAACTGGGGGCGATCGTTCTTCTGCCACCTGCTTCACACGGGCATCTTTAGCGGTATCTAGTCAGTATGGTCATGAAAATAAAGTAGTGCAATAACTTACAAGATACATCCAGAAGCTGGTCATCAACACCCACAACCTTCTCATCAGAACCATCGATGAGCTTGATCATCGAATCAACAGCATCTTTGGTACCGCCGTAAATCTGAAGCAACACGCCTTCGAACGCCGGGCTGTCAGCAGAAGCTTCTTCCGCACCATGTCTGAAAGAAGCCGCAGTCCGCAGAAATTGGCTCAAAGTGAGTAGCTGTGATCGGAGCTTGGCCTCCCGAGACTCTTTAGCCTCGGCGGCAGCCTTTTGCTGAATCGCCTCAATCTCCTCCTTGTGTGCGGTTTCCAAAGCGGCCTTTTGGCTGACAAGGCGCTCCTCGTAGTGCGATGCGAATTGCTTGTACTGAGCAATTTGCTCTTCGATCTGGGTGACCTGTGCCTGCAAGGCCGGTTTCTTCAAAGCCTGGGCTTTCTGGTCGGCGTTGATTTTCTTCTCGGCGACCAATTCGTCGAGAGATTTGCCTGGGTGTTGTGCGATTATGCTATCGACTTTAGCAGTTGCGCCCTGAAGTAGGGAAACATTAGCCGACGTCCAAATGTTGTTTTAGGGAGGCGGGTTGCAAGATGGACGACTTACGAGTTTCTTCGAAGCATTGCGCAGATTCCTGTATTAATTGGGTTAGAAGAAGCCTTCAAAGAATGAAAAAAGCTGACAGGCCTCCTTACCTCTGCAGCTCCTTGAAGAGTGTGCCCTCCACCTCGTCGCTCACACCATTGACAGAAGGCTCCGGTTTGGAGTCATCTGGGATTGAAGGAGTCGATTCAGACGCATTGGTGGAGGCCTCGGCCTTGGCCTTTGCACGCTTCTTCTTGGACGAGTTGGCCTGCTTTGGCGGGTTGCCGTTGACTGGAACCGCAGACATGATGGAAGAGTAGTAGTTGAGGTTCTTGGTGGCGTGAGGAACGAACGGTTGGTTCGATTGGGTATTGAGAGTCCAAGATGATGGAAAAGAAATTTAGAGAGATAGAAGAGAGAAGGAAGCTGGTCAAGCTTGCTGCGAATGTTTTGGGATAATAACTGAGTGCTGGGAGGGGGAAAAGGGTTGGAAAGCTGAAGCGAAAAGAGAGAAAGTTGGAGTTGGAAGTCGGTCGAAACAATGGAACCGTTTCTGCCGCAGTCGGGCAGAGCTTCCCGCCTGGCTTTGTCGCGTGCCGCCTGCAAGGTTGCCACCTCAACAGCAATAGGGGCGATAGTTCGCGCAATCATTGTTATTCTTTCTTTTTCACTCGTCTGATTTACACAATAGAAAACAATTACTGTAACAGGAAACGGTAAGCGCAGCCATGCTGAGCACAACTCTCATTTCGCTCTCGCGCCGAGTTCGGCGACAAACCAATAGTAGCAAGGGTATCGCAATTCACAACAATCAAGCACTTCATCAAGGAGAACGCCGTACGCAAGGTTCAAAACCACGCCCTTTGAAAGAAATAACACCCCCTATTTCCCCCCATATATGTGTGTATATCTATATATTCTCCCAGCCTCCAAACGCCGTATAAAAACAAAGACATTGCACAACGAACTATCCCCTCATCTTTCGCAAAGTAGTCTGTTGAACATGGTCAGGTCGGCTGTAGGACAAGGCAGCGACAGAAAAAAGGGTGGGAGCGCACCTCGGTGACTTTACGAATACTCCTCGCCGAAACATTTTTTTCGCCGGATTTCCTCGATCGAATCGACACTTCGCGCATGAGTCTGTTTTTCGCAAAAGAAACGATTGTGATTAGTCGTCTGTTCGTACACACTTCTTTTGGTGTTTCTCTCCGGGGGAAAGCTCACTCTTGCATGAATAACATGTAATCTAAAAACACCTTCAAGTAAAGTAATCAGTTAGCATACACATCGCCAACGTTGTAGAGACCACCGGAGAATTGTCGATGCATACCAGGACATCTGTGTGCTTGCTAACATTGCGACCCGCATGCGCTTTGACTATGCGCTTGACTGTCGCGCGGGGATATAGTTTCTGTGTTACGACCATTTTGCGTATTTTGTTTTTGGACAGTCGCCTCTGAAAAGAATTGTCTGAGGGAAGTAGACAGAGATGGTGGTGGTTGTTGTTGTTGTTGTCTGCATCGTCACCGGCGGATGAGGCTGCATTGTTTACTGTGGGGCTGTGGCCGAAAGCTAATCAGCGTTTAGATACCTACTGCAAGCTGTATATAAACCATAGTTAACTAAACCACCCGAATACAATCATCGAATTGGATGTGAAAGATATAAAGACTGCAAGGAAAATGACATAAACTTGCTGCAAATATTATGCAGACTTGTAGAGCGTAGGGAAGGCTGCCGGAAATTATCTTAAAACTGTAAACTTACCTAGGATTCTCACTCTTCTGCCGCAGAGAAGAAGTCTGATGAAGGACGAGGGAAGGAACCGCGGTGGAAGTGGAGGGAGAGGAAATATGCAATGTAGAGAGAAAATTGATGCGGAAGGGCTTTGAGATCAAATTTTATGGACGAGGATATTCAGATAAAGAGTAATATCTACAATAACTAACCACCAATTCAATTGACTAGAGCCCGAACAAAAACCAAACAAACCCTCATTAATATCATGCAGCCTGCCATCTCGATCAAGCAAGTTCATCATCTTCGTCCATACCCATGAGCCGCCGCTCACCCACCTCTCGGATCTTGTCTTCAAGGATGGACCGGTTATATCTCTGGGCAACCTTGGCCGCGGCTTCGAGCATCTTGCCGCTGCGGTCGTGCATCATTTCCACCAGCTCCAGAGCCTTCATGCCGCGATCTTCACCTTCTCGGCACTCAACGGCAAGCATCTGCAACAAGATTTTGTCAAGTTCGATTTCTTTCCGTGCGAGTTCTGCGCGCTGGTTGCGGGTCGCGTTTGTCGTGGATATGAGATCCTGGAACAGACTGAGGAAGAGGTTCTCGCGTACGAATGATTCCTCGAATCTCAGGATATCATTTCGAGCATCTGAATCTGCCTCCGTTTCGCCAGTCGTGGTAGGTGGCGCAGTCGAGACTGGGATCTTGAAATCAAACTCACTCAGAAGCGGTCTGGGGAAGTACGGGTGAGATTCTCCGCCCTTGAGGATAATGCAATGGAACTTGTCTTGTGCCACAGCAACAGGCCAGTAGGACTCTTCTTTGCGGCCCTTAGACAATCGGTCAAGAAGCTTGGTGTCGAGCAGTGGGACCCATCGAGCCTGGCCAGGGGCCCTCCAATGTTGCAATACCAGGAGAACTCCTTCCGAGTCAAAGACGCAAGGATCCTAAGACGGTTCAGCGTTGAAAACTTGACATATAGAAAAACCATAACTTACGCCAGCGTCAGAGAAAAACACATTCTTCAGCTCTTCGCCTTCTTTTATTGCCACGATATCTTCATTTTGGCAGATCTCGTCCCGTTTGACATTTTCAATCGAATAGGTCATCGACGAGAATCCGCCAGGGCCGACAGGTCCATTTCCAATCGTCAAGACATAATCTCGCCATGCTGCACACGTCACTGCCGAGCTCTTTTGTCTATAGACACGGAATGGTGTTCCGTAGAGTGTATAGATGCGTATATAATTTGCCGAGGTCAAAGCGACAATGTATGACTCGCTCAATGCAATTGCTGGTTCCGAGATTAGTTAAACAAACGCATACACCATTCCTGATTTTTTACCTTTGACCGTCTCTCCCGCAGGCAATTGAGTCCGCCAATCTCCTCGAGTTGTCCAAGTTTCATGAGGGCGATAGTAAATGGTTGCAGGACCATCCCCTGGGGGGGAAGCAAAAAGTGTACCGTTATCATCTAGAGGTCGACTGTCAGCGCCAGTCGAAGCATTTTGATCCACATCTCAACTTACTGAGGCATGCTTTGTCATAACGATAAGGATCGGTAAAGTGGAAATTTCTGTGCATTTCATTATCATAGAAATCCACAGTGACCGTGTTGTGAGATTCCTGGTCCACTGTCCACACCGCTCCAGTCAAGTTCAAACCTAGCAAAATTAGCAACAATAATCCGCATCTAAAAACGCCTTAGCAACATACAAAGATAACACCTATTTCCTTTCCAAGGGGTGCTTCCCGGTTGAAACGGAGCATGAACGGTAGGCTCCCAGTAAGACGCCAAACGCTTCTGCTCCCGACCTTCAGGCCCATCCAAATGCCCATTGGTGCGTTTGCCGAAGCCATTCATATCAACATCTTCAGCATAGCCAGCACCGTCATCATCATCCACGAAATCATCGGCATCATCCAACGCCAGAAGATCATCCAAAGAATCGGGGGAGCCACCTCTCCTGGGCCGGTTTTCTCCTCCAGGCTTGGGTCTGTTGGCCATGGATTTCCTGATGTTTCCTGATGTTTCTCCGAGCGGACCACCTTGCAAAGCAGACTCCGTCTGTTTCTGAAGAATAGACAAGTACTCCCCTGGCACAAAGTCCTCGTGAATAAAGAGCTCGCCATCTGACGTTGTAAAAGATAGCAAGTTTTTATGAGGGTGCCACGAGAGATTTATCACATTCGAGAAATCATATCGCTTCAAAATGTTCTGGGTGCTTGTCTCCCAGAGCAAGATCTGTCCATCCGAACCAGCCGTTGCCAGGAGCGCTCCGTTGGGGGACCATTCGAGGGCTGTGATGTCGCCGTTGTGCCCACTAGTAAAGGACTTTTGCGGGCTCCAATCTGAAGTTGAGAAAATCGCAATATCGCGTGTCGCTTGGGCCAAAGCCAGAGCTGTACCCTCTGGATGCCAAACTGCTTGCGATGTAGCTTCATCTTCTGCCTCGAGTCGTCTTATAGCACCGTCCAGCTTCCGTACCAACTGTGGCTCCTCAGATGCCACTGAATATATGTATAGAATCCCATCTGTGCACGAAACCGCAACGAACCGGCCGGTGTGGTCAAAAGTTACATGCTTTGACCCTTTCGTCTGCTCTCGGAGATACTTCACGTTGGTCATGTCGTCCGTGTTGACAATTTTCACAGTAAGTTCGCTTCCCAATTTGTCAGTTAATCCTTACTTTTCAAATCCGGGTAAAATACGCACTCGCTCGCAACCGCAATCCACTCCCCATCATGCGATATAGCAAGATCGCGAACCGGCAGGGCACAGCGCACAAGGAGCTTGTCCATTTTCCCAGATTCGATATCGTAGCGCCAAACCGTGCCGTCTTCTGCGCCCATGATAAATGCATCGTTCTGGCCAAATAAAATTAGCACTTTTGTAATCCTTCAAGCAGGCAGAATAATTCACTGTTGCAGCAATTCCAAAATGAGCTTCCACGCCTTCATCGATTGTTTTCGGCTCGCCATCTTGCCCGATGTTATACACCCGAATAGCGGAGTTCGAGCCTGCCGTGATCACACGTCTGCCATCTGGTGTGTATGTGAGGATTGTCGTCCCGGGGGTATCTGAAAAAAAGGTGACGGTAAGAACTGCACTTCCATACGAGAAACGCTCGAGTAAACGAATACGTACGAGCTGGCCTCCCCCTAGGCCGGATAGCTTCAGATGTCATATGTTTGTTTTATTAGAGCCAGGTATTCCCAGTATAGAGGCAAATTATCTGGGATCCGGCAGGTCGAGACAATTGAAATTGGTCGGAGTGGTCACAATGATTTGGTCTCGATGGCGCATCAATTGCTTATCCTCGGAACGCGTTAATTGCTGCGGGAGACGCGTCGCGCGGGACTAGCCCGCTACGGCGGCCAAATAGGGTCTAGGGCATAGGGCTGGGGTACTGCGACTCATTACTATCATCAAAGTACGAGTAAAAACTCTTCTATTTGTAATAAATTCTACGTGCAACATGTTGACTAAGATAACTACCAGTTGGCGCCATTCGCAGTCAAGAAATCAAAATCTGCGCCCTCTTCTGCCTGGTTGACAGATCGAGTGTACAGAGCTCGATATCCTCGTCGAGCACTCTTGTCAGCGTTCTCGCTGCTACTCGCCTTTCGTTCTGCAATCCTTTGCTGAATCTCTTCATCTGAAACCTCCAATTGAAGCTTTCTGGCTTCCACGTCGCAGGTGATTATATCGCCTGTGCGGACAATGCCGTATGGTGACTCTTGAAGAGCTGACTCTGGTGAGATGTGAAGCACAATAGTGCCTCCAGCTGTGCCAGACATTCTTCCATCGGAGAGGCGCAACATATCTGAGACCCCGAGGGATCCGAGTTTCCGCGGCAGTGGGATCAGACCTGCCTCAGGCATTCCAGGGTTACCCACTGGACCTATACTCTTCAAAACCAACACCGAGTCTTTTGTCACGGGAAGATCGGGGTCATCAATTCGCTTTGCCAGGTCCGCGCTGTTTTCAAATACAACTGCAGGTCCAGAATGTTTCAAAAGTGAGCGGTCCTTGGACGCTGAAGCTTTCATGACAGCTCCATTGGGAGCAATATTTCCTCTGAGAACTACCAGTGATGAGGATTGGTAGAGCGGGTTGGAAATAGGCCTGATGATTTCTTGAGAAAACGGAAATGTCCGAAAGGGAGTCTCATCTAGAAGCTGCCCAAGAGTTTTTCCAGATATCGTCATCGCGTTCAAGTGAAGTAGTGGCCGAAGGGTGTGCAGTAGAGCCAACATACCACCGGCATTGTGGAAGTCGTTCATGTAATTGTCCCCGCTAGGTTTCAGGTCGATTAGCAAAGGTGTCTTTCGACCAATCTCATCAAAAGTCTGAAGCGTAATTTCGCCTTGAAGTTTCGGATGCCGATTTGCGATAGCCAAAATATGAACTACCGCATTTGTCGAGCCGCCTATGGCTTGGAGGACCGTGATTGCATTCAAGAAAGATTCTTTAGAGATAACTTCTTGCGGAGTGCGTTTGGCCTCAGCTACAGAGACGGCATTTGCACCCGTCTCTTCGGCAATGCGTAGTCGTCCGGATGATACAGCAGGGGCAGAGGCGCCCTTTAGAGGCATCATCCCCAGGGCAGCAGTGATGCATGCCATAGTGCTTGCTGTTCCCATTACACCACACGTTCCGGACTTTTACCAGTCAGGTTTTATTCACGTTCAGTATTGGTGTTGAAACTTACCGTAGGTGCTAATTCTTCATTGATAGCACTAATCTCTTCCATATCAATCTGCCCGGCTCTGTACGCCGCCCAATTGTTCCTACAGTCAGTGCAAGCACCTAGTCTTTTGCCTTGATGACTGCCAGGCATCATCGGACCAGTGATGAGGGGAAGAACCGGCTTGTTTGCCGAAATGCCGCCCATGAGCTGCGCCGGGACAGTCTTGTCACAACCTATGCAGGTCAGCAAACTATTCAGCAACTCTACTGTAAAATACAGCTGGATTTACCTCCTATCATTATACAAGCATCCATTGGCTGAGCACGGATCATCTCCTCGGTATCCATACTCATCAGATTCCTCAGAAACATGCTTGTCGGATGAGCAAAGGACTCGTGCAGCGTAATCGTCGGAAAATCAATGGCAAGCCCGCCATGTAACTGCACACCCCGCTTAGCAGCCTCGATGAGCTGCGGGACATTGGCATGACAAGGATTATAGCTAGAATAGGTATTGATAATACCAATAATTGGGCGAGACAGCGCATCGTCTGTGTATCCGAGGGCCTTGATGAAGACTTTGCGTAGAAAGAGAGAGAAATGTGCGTCTCCGTATGAGGTCAGGCCCTGGCGCAGTCCTGAGCGGGACGCGATAGCCTTGTTCAGGTCATAGTCGTCCTCCGCATGGGGAGGTTGGTTGTCATTGTTATTTTGGGGAGACATTTTCTACTAGTGGTATGCAGAGCGGTCATACTCTGTAGTTTAATAATCTTGGCAGGATGACTGGATGTCGCCATGTATATAGTGGTAGTGTAAGTGTGGAGCACGGATCGCCTCCGCGTTTTCGGATTTTTGTCCGTAAATGTTGCCGTTTTTGGAAGGTTTAGGCCAAGGGCAGGCGGTACATCTCCGTCTGGCTGATATTGACAGTTGCCATCAATTTATGTATATTATTATCTAGTTATATATGTCATGTTACATACATAGGGAAACATGACTCCTAGTTTCTAGGTTAGGCCGTGCTCTGTCTTCACAAGATGATGAGCGTGATGATGATGACTGACAGAGTGAGTAGATAAGTAGGCACGAGTTTTTATAGTAGATTGGGACTATTACCAGCAGTTGAAGACCTACGATCCTGTCATCTCAGGCTCAGAAACAAAGCTATTTCCGTTTCGAGTAAGCAATCATGCAAAATCGAGTTGGTTTGGTTTGACGGTTGACAATTCATTTCCAGTAGTCTTTTCATGAATACGATCTAAAATATCGCTCAATATCCCCGTCATGTCTATTTGGGAGCATTCTTATTTTCCCGGTCCATACCAATCATCGAAGCCCTAAACAACTAATTAGTTCACCCCAACGAGCGTGGAGATAAAATAATACTAACCAAATCATGTCCAAACAAAGGCGTGTTAACACGTTGCTGCTTCCCTTTCGCAGCCATACCCTCCAAGATTTCCATATCCTCTTGCGGCAAGGCAATTACCTTGAGATTCTGCTCAATGCGTGCTGCTGTGACTGATTTCGGAAGAACTATGCAGCCTCGATTCACTTGATAAGAAATCAGAACCGTGGCAGCAGACACATTATGCTTATCCGCGATGGCCTTTACTTCCTCATCTCGGAGGAGCGGGGAGTCTAGAGCCATACAACTCAGTCACCAATACGGGAAAAAAATGAAGTACACTATGAAGCAGCAGACAAACCATTTGATCCTAACGGACAATATGCTTCGAGTAATATCCCGCGATCCGCGCACCATTTCTTCAATGAGTGCTGCGGGCAGTACGGGTGCAGCTCAACCTGGTTCACGGCGGGGACAACCGTCCACATTTTCTCCAGATGCTCGAGGTACGGGACGCTCCAGTTGGATACCCCAATGGCTTTGGCTTTTCCAGATTGGTACACGGCCTCCATCTGCCGCCATGTCTCCTGCTGGTTCCACGAGCGGTCGACAGCACGAGTTCCATCGGGGTTGAGGGGGAAGAGTGCGGATGTTTCGTTGGGGACAAGGCGACTGGTGGTGATTAGATGGGTGTGATATGAGTAGCTGGGTAGAGGGCGTACACTGGCCAGTGGATCAGATATAGATCCACGTAGTCGGTTTGTAGGTCCTTAAGTGTCTGCGCCAGTCCCGCGGCCACGTCGGTTTGATGTGTATTCCAGCTGGGTGGTCAATTAGTAACAAGCCCGTGACACCTTGGAAAAGTAAACGAACACTTTGCTGGTAATGAAGATTTCTCCTCGGGGTACACCCGAAGCCTTGATTGCTTCTCCGACTTCTTTTTCTAAGGGGGATTAGAATGTGAACACGGTATAGAATCTGTAACCAACCGTTCTGATAAATCAATGCACAGTCGATATGACGATACCCGCTTTTCAATGCATGCTTTACTGCCTCACCAACTTGACCTGGTTCAGCACGCCAGGTTCCTATGAAGAAAATTGATTAACCAAATTAATCAACAAAAAATACGAATTTTCGAGCAGCGTACCTAGCCCGATGGCGGGAATAGAGGCATTGGTGTTGAGTTTGAAATGCGTTGGGAGAGACATCTTTGTGTATGGATAGTAGGATATCCAGAATATAGATGTAGGAATTTCTATTGAAATATATTTTTCAATCCATCATATTCCCGCATGTTCAGTGAGGGGTTGGTTAATGGGGATGGTCGGAGATGATGTGGAGATGAGCCATCTCCACTTTACATATGTACCCCAACCCAGGTAATTTTTCAAAAGCCGAGTGGTGGTTTCCTTATTAATGCCGTAAAATCGATACATAACCCGGGAATGCTGGCTCATTGTTGTACTTTTTGTGTGATTACTTGGTATAAAACAAGTATGACTACTCCCGCTCTAACATCATTAGAACATGTTTAAACCACCTCGACAAACCCCATGGCATATTCTCTAGTCGTTCAATGAAAATTGACAGGATCTTAGAGCTTGTAAGATCAGAGAGGTCCCCTAGCCCTTGGAAATACACCGGTCCTCCGCTTTTCACCCACTCGTTTATATCATCAAAATCAGACCCTGCCAGGTCGTAGTCAGTTCCTGACCTAATAGAGTTTAAACGGGAAGGGACACCTACAGGTGATGATTGTTCTTCTTGTAGATGAAGGCTGGCTCAGTACTGTTTCATCCGAGAATTTGAGAATAGCCCAAAATGTCAATGCAGCGTCGAAGACAAGGACAGTTTCGGAAGGTGCACTGGAACGGCAATGATTTCGTTAATATCTATCCTCCGTGGTTTTGGGTCCCTCATATGCTTACTCGAATGTAAATCTCAACAGTAACGCACTAAGCTGTCCGGCATGCACAAGGATTGACCTTGCCCCCAGAGGGTCCTTTGCAATATGAGTATGTAGCCAACTTCTAGCGTCCGTTTTGCTCTCCTCAGTTCCACTCTTTCCGGCTGCGACTTTGATATTGTTTAGGAAAGAGGGCCAGGTGAATTGTATATGGCCGAGGTGGGATAGGGCAGAGACGCTGACGATCAATGAGTTTGGCATGTGAGAGAGCCCGTGGCAATAGACTGATAACTGGTCGAGGAGTTGTTGGGGATTACTATAACATTTAATCAATGTTACCAACCACATTCCCTCCTTCAAAACTGGCAATGAGAACTTACTTTTTAAAGAGAGATGGAAATGCCAGTCGGTATAGCGTATCCGATGACATCGCCGGTCGCGAGAATATGGTATCAAATGCAGCGGCATCCGTACAAAGCCTGTCATTAATTAGCCACCAGGTACACGCTGTATATACGCTGTATGACGATGTTGCATGCCTATATAGAGTAAATGCAACGATAGAATACCCGAAGGGACTTAAGGGCCGCGGCAATTTCTCCGTAGAGAGCAATGAATCCAACACTGTTCGAAAGTTCGACGATTGTTGCAAAACGTGCTCTAGATTCACACTCTCGCCGAGATTGGATGCATTCCATGTCTCCTCGTCGATTGGAAGGGGAACATTAATCTCGCTGACAGAGAGCAGAGGTGCAATATTCAGAAGGCATGATATCTGCATATCATAGAGCTAAGTCATCAAGTTAGTTAACTCTTCTCTCAGCAATTGTGATGCTGTCTTACATATATCCCCCAACCTAAATTTCGTCTTCTATCATCATCTGCATACGCTCGCTGAAGCTCTTCTTCAGTCGGCGACGGATTCTGTTTCTCGAGCTCTTTGACATACGACAAACTTGGTCGCAGAAGGTGCATCCTCCTAGCCGCAGTAACGAGACTAGCCCTACTTATCTCTGCATGTTGATAAAGCATTCTAGAGCCACAAAACAACCCAAAGACGGATTGTAGGAGCAGTGCTTGGATAAACACTGTATCAAACATTGCCCGTTGGTCGCTCTCGCGGACATGTGAAATGACTCGACGCGCCAGCTCGTTCAATGCGATTGCAAGCCCGCTTGAACCATCATGTGAGTACACTGAGCCAATAGCTGCCATTGTGAGGAGAAGGATTGGCGGTGCGTCGGTTTTGCGGAAGTTTGAGCGTCGGATGATGGGAAGGGTTTCGTGGAAATGGCGGAAATATAGATTGACACAGGAAGTTAGTGTTTCATTTGAAGGGAAGAAGGAAAGATCTACTAAAGGCCATTGTGGTCGATGAGCAGCATGAACAAGTGAAATAATTTCCTGACGAGTGGAGTCCTCAATTCCGTCAGTAACCGGGCCTTGAAGACCTAATCGAGGCTTTTGATTGACAGGATGCAGGTCGAGTTGATTGTCTTGCTGGCTGGGTCGAAACACGTGAGGCTATATAATTTGTATTAGATACTGCGGGAGTCAGGGGTCTCCTCCACAACTTACCCATGGTGTATCAGGTGGCTGGGCATCTCGAATTAATTCTGACGGTTCCATGGAACTTAAATCACGGATTTGTGATACCCCAGGCGATATATCAGTACCAGGTGAGATTTCAGTGGTCGAAATAAAACCAAGAGGGGGTATATTGAGATTTTCCAGCCCAGATTCATCCATATCCCACCCAAAGAAGCTTTCAGAGGGGTCCATGGAGAATTCAAAGAGGGGGCCGACAGGAACTGATGGGAAAGTCTCAGCTACTTAATTGTTAGTTGAGGTCATTCACGTATAGATACAGGGAACTAAACCAGTAATACCTAATGAAATCCCATTTTGGATATTGGAATTATTGATATTATGATATTCTGGAACCGAAGTTTGGATATGGGACTCAGACGCTGCAGCAAGAACATCCAGTGGCTCTGGTAGTATGACAGATGCCTCACGTTGAATGACCGAGTTCTGAGGAACCAAAGATTCTTCTGGTTCTTGGCCTTGGTGATCAGGGAGTGAATCTTTCTTTGTGTTCCGATATACACATTCCCGCCCTGAGGTTCTGCATTTGGTGCAAGTGTGTCCTCGTTGTCCATCACATCGTACCTTCAGGCTAACGCAGGATATGCTTCTCAAGTCAATGGCCCTGTTTCAATAATTCAAGTTTCTGTTCTCACCATGTCACTTTGCGTGGAGCTTTGGATCTAGACTCGTGGAGGGAAAGATGTCGAGTCATCACATCCCTATAGATACCAACACTTCCTAAGTAACGTGTTGATAACAACCAACATCGAAGAGACAAACTTACCTTCGAACAAATCGCTTTTTACATACTGGACACTCATATTTCACATCTCCGGTATCTATTTCCCTAAGTTAGACGGTGATGTATCGTTTCAATAATGAGGAAACACTTACGACTGCGTTCATGACGCTGGAGATGCTCTCGTTTTCCGTATACGCGCCCACATCCTGACCAACTACAGGCAAAAGTTGGTTTCTGGTGCGAGTGTCCAATGTTCGGAGTATCCAAGACCCGTTCTTGATATTCAGCATCCGGTAATACGTCAAAGGACTCTGACTGCATTTTGCAAAGTTCAAGAGTCAGGCTCGGCTTCAAAGTGGGAGACGGATGAGAAGTGGAGATGACATTTAAACTCGGTATCTGCTTTTTTGCAAACCCCACCTTTCGCGGAGAAACTGTGCCGAATTCTGGCTACAGGGGTCTGTTCTCCAAGGAATTAGCTTCTGTGATTTATCCACTTGACATGTGTGTACATAGAGAGAGGGTAGTTGAAGTGGCAACATTATTGGAGTCGGAATCTCCACTTCCCCACGGTTTTTATCCCCAGATCTTAACGCAGGATCGCGTCTATATATTAAAGGAATATGGTGTGACCGGAGACTGGGACGTCCATCTGTTTACTTCCATTATTATAGCCCATCATGTCTAATAAAGACGACTTGAATCACAAGGAATATGTCTCGGAGAGTGTTGCTGGAGTGTTTGTGGAAGACCCGGCCTTGGAGCGACGGTTCGTCGGACATCCTCCGATATCCAAGATGAAGGGATTAATGACGGATTAGGATTCTACGGAAGGTCGACATTCGCTTAATTCCACCGTTATTTGTCATGGTAAGTTTCGAGTGATCACTTCGAGAGACTCTACTAATAAAAGCCTTACAGTATATTCTCAACTGTAAGGCTAAGACCATAAATGCTGGCTCAAGAAGCAGCAACTAATAATGTGACAACCTTTCGACATAGACCTTGATCGGAACAAGTATGCATTTCTTAACTCTCAGTTCTTCCGGTCTGAATTCGCGGGCTTGGACTGACTTTCGCAGTATTGGAAATGCTAAGGAGGCGGGCATGGCTGAGGCCCTTCACCTCAGCTCCTCCGACTATTCTTTGGCCGTGTCTATTTTTTTCATTGGCTACCTCCTTCTTGAAGTTCCAAGCAACATGATCTTAAGCCGGACAAGGCCGAGCTTATACCTGCCTGGATTAATGGTGAGAGGTTCCTGTATCATTCATAGGGCGATCGCTTGTCTAACCAGTCATAGATCGTTTGGGGCGGAATGGTGTAAGTGATTCTTTTGGATTTCGAAAGACTGTGTTCGAAAATAACATATTTGGCCAAAGTATCGCATACGTCGGCATCAGTACCAAGAAACATTTGATTGCCCTCCGCTTTTGCTTAGGACTTGTTGAAGCAGGCTACTTTGTGTGCTACCCATACCCATTTTTCTAGACCGTACTAATGCCTACAGCCTGGCGTTTTGTTATTCATGAGCAATTGGTACAAAAAAACGGAACTCGCTCGACGCTTTTCGATATTCTACTGCGCGTCCCTGGTTTCGGGTGCCGTTGGAGGACTCATCGGTACGGAGGCACCTTCCGAATTAACTGAACAAGTCGCTAATTTAATGGCAGCCGGTCTTATTGTAGACAAAATGCAAAATAGAGGAACTCTCCCTGCTTGGAAGTGGCTTTTTCTAAGTACGTCATGTTCGAATCCGTTTGAACAATCGCTGATAAAATATAGTTGAGGGATGTATTACGATTGGTTTTGCTGTTCTTTCTATGTAACTTGTCCTTGGATCAAGAAAAGCTATTTCAATTGCTAAAAGTTATCCCAGTTTCATTCTGCCAGACTTCCCGGCGACTACCAAGTGGCTTACGATACAAGAACGAGAATACGCAATGCGCCGTCTTGAACATGACAACAACTCTACATTGGCAGGAGACCTCAGCCATGTCCAGAGCTTCGTCCATGCAGTCAAGGACTGGAGGTATGCTTCATACTACAGTATCACTTTTTGAGATAAGAGATTAACGGAAATAGAACGTGGCTCTTCATGCTTGCTCAGAGTCTGTGTACTTGTGCTGGTACGATCACTTATTTCGTCCCCACACTAATGGCAGCACTGGGATATACTGGAAAATCTGTTCAATACGTGAGTAATTCGGCAGATTATTTGGTTCGTCGCTAATCGTGATTTGAAGATGACAATCCCATTATGTGAGAAGGCAAAATAAATTCTTACGATACTTGCTACACTACTAACATGATATATAGATATCGCTTCCCTAGTTATCGTCCTTATCTGTTGCTTTTCGTCAGATCTTCAGAATGAACGGCCGAAACACATTATAGTCATGGCAGCTATATCAACCATATCATTGATCATTACTGCCACCGTGAACGACTCGAAAGCCCGATATGCCTTTTTAACATTCGGTAACTATTACTCTGTCAAATATAACTGCGTCAGCTAATATCCCACAACAGGTGCTGCTGGAATCTGGTGCTGCAGTCCGTTGACGCTGAGCTACTTGTCCAATACAATCTCCCGACCAGCCGAAAAGCGAGCGGTAGCAATTGGAGTAGTAAAGTACGTATGGTGGTTGTTTCTATATTTACACACAAAGACTGACACGTCTATAGTGCTTTGGCCAATCTCTCTTCTGTATAGTAAGTTTATCGCTTATGATTCATGTTGTAAAATGACTGGATGCTTATATGCATTTTTCCGTCCCTCGCAGTGGATCGTATATTTGGCCGTCAGACGATGCGCCCAAGTATGTTGCCGGATTTTCGGTTACCACGTCGCTAATGGCTGGTACTGTCCTTTCGGGTTTTCTATTAATGGTTCTCACCAAGAAATACGCATATGAAAATACTATCGATGGAGGGAGAGAGCAGGTGCTGGCCAATGAAGTAGTCAGGACTTCGGATGTGTGAAACGGGGGAGACATCTGATCTTGCTGGTAGTTAGAGTTATCATGTATCAGCTAATATTGGGTAGTCATAAAATTGTCGACAATCAATCACAAGGGCACTTGTTTCAAATGCTATACTTGTGTACGAGGTCAACTGGTCTTCGTGGTGCGAAATAATCGACAAAAATGTATAGCGAAACTAGAAAGGGAAAAAGGAAATAAAAGGAAGAATATTTGAAATTAAAATCTGCCGGCATACAAAAATAACTCCAGGTATTCAATCAATAGCTTGCATAGGTGAGTAAAGACCCCAAAATAGTAACGAAGTCAGCGCAAGGCTAATTTTTGAAATCTGTATTAGACGACTCTGAATTCTTCAACTCCAAGGGCACTTATGGTAGCCTGCAATATGCCAGAATGACAGTGGTCATTTTTCAAAGCAAGCAATACAAGCCGGGTTTCTCCAAAAAAAGGGAAAAAAATAATAGAGGGAGAGATAATATACTACGATGCGCCATACTAAATTGTACGGGTACAATCTCGGTTGGAGCAGCAGATCTGCAGTTTTCAGTTAGCCAATCTGACGAGTTTCTTTCCCAAGATGCACATCTGTCAGTTCTACAACTTATTGCTTTCCCCAGTGTCATCTTGTAATTTCTATAAAATCCCAGCTATGCATGCTATCGTACAAGAACTAAAAAACATATTCGACTAAATACGATGCTTCAAACGCACCCGCAAATCACGAGAAACATTGTACGCGTTCGCCGACAACTTATGGCCAGGATGTTTCCAGCCCGCAGGGCTGGCAGGCCCAATGTCCCAGAGCGAGATAACGGCAACGAAAAATGCCAGTACCTGGCGCTCAGTAAAAGCAGCAAACGTATCGTCACTGCCAAATGGTAAGACTGTCCTCCAGTTCACAGACTCCTTTCCTGATTCCGTCGAAATGAATCGTGCCGGATCAAATGTTTGCGTATTTGGATAGTACACTGGGTCAATATGGTGAGCGCCGCAGGGGACACCAAGGATGTCTCCGCGACGAAACTGGTAGGATCGCGGTTCCTTTGCGCCGTAGAGAGTTGCCTCTTTGTCGGATTCGGTCAAGACCAGGTCAGTTGTCAATTGCCGGTACGAAATTGGGTTCGTGTTTAAGCGTGTAGTTTCGACGTATGTCGCAGTCAAAAGAGGGCACGACTGGAGAAGGTTCTCAAGATCTATCGAGATTCTAGGCGGCTCCATGAACGGAAGGCCCGTCTCTTTCGGACCTAGGCGGGATGTTTTCACAAACGGTGCAATTTCTTTCCGGATTTTCGATAGCAGATCCGGATCAGAGTATGCGTGAAAAATCATCCAAAACGTCAGTTTGGCAGTGTCGCTAGTCAACTTCCAAAGTAGCCAGCTGTCTAACCGGGCACTGAGAGCAGTATTGATTCCCAGCGTTTTCCACAGTCGAATCCGTTTCTGCATCAGTTCGGAGACATCGTCCAAATCACGAAACTCCATAGGAGCATCCCGGCCATCTTCCAATGCTAGAAAAGATGCCTGAAGAACAGAAACAAGCCTCCGGATGCGTTCTCGAGCTGGATAAGCAGCTGAAATCCCTGGAACAGGAAGCCATCTCGGCGCACCAGCCGATAGGCGCACGAATTCGCGGTCCCATGTCCACAAATCCTCAACAAAGCCTGTATGAAAATCCAAGAAGGCCTGGCCCATGAATGTTTGAGAGATGCTGTAGGTAGTGAAGCTTCTTATCAATGCGAACAAACTTGCTTCGCAGATGGGAGGATTGCTGCCTTCCTCTACTGTAATCGCCGCATTCCGTTCCCATATAGACTGATCAACAACACTCCGGCTGAACGATACCAAGTTTGCCGTCTCCCTCTGGAGAAAGCCGACTGTGTTTGCAGTTATTTTTTCCAGATACGGATTTTGTTTCATTAGCGTCAACGTATCGTTAATTTTTTCGAGGACTTCCGGCTTGGTCCTGCGAAACGGACCAACATCGCCTACAAAGTTCTCCATTATTCTCGTAGAATAAACATCAGATTTGGTCCCTCTATAACTGAATAGCTTCTGCACCATAGAAGGAGAGAATATCATGTTCTGTGTTTGAAAACCCATCTGCAGCGCCACAGCAGGCTCATCCACGGTTTGCCTATACAACTAATCAATACTCAAACTTCTTTTTTCCATAACGAAATAGAACATACTCTGCTTTTAGCAAAAAGTCGCGATGCCCCCATACAAACGAAAACGCATGTCCCAACCCCGGAACCCAATAGGGCAGTTTCCGGATGCGATTGGGCTCCCCGTCTGCCGATCTCTGGAGCTGACTTTGCAAGCCGGTGATGGCCCTATTTGCGAGGCACGAGAAGAATAGCACGGCAAGCAGGATGTATAGCGAATACTGTGCTGCAGTATCCTTTGCCAGTTCCACCAGGCCGTGGGGTGCCGAGGAGGTAGATTCCATGTTTGGAATGTGAAATGAAAAAATGAAATATAAAATAAAAAACAAAATAGTAGAACTTCTTGACTACGATGTTGGGTTTGTGTGATTGTTGGCAGTCCAAGCCTAATGTGAATCTGGCCCGAGTCAACAATACACAAGCAACATTCACGTCAAGACCCAGCCACCTGTGCCAGGTAGATCATGGAAAGCAGCCAGAATATGAAAGGGAAAAAAGACACTTCAACTGGGGTTTAAACACGAAACAACACTAGGAGATGAAATTAATAAGGAGCGAGGATGATCATAACGGCGCGAGACTGACGTGAAAGTGGCCGTAAAACGGTAAGTTACGGTAACAAATTGCCAATAATAGCACGGACCGGAAGAACGTTTTCCCATATTGTCAAGAGATACATATCAAAAACAAATTTTAATTCGTTTTGAGAAAAAACATAAGGAATGGAGTCATTCATTAATTCATAGCTAGGTACATATCCATAAACACATGTATAGTACTGTTGATAACAATACACTACTATTCCGACTACGCCGTCTTCAAAATCTTAACCAAAGCCGCACTCTCCTTCTCATGCTTCTCCAACTGAGCCTGAGACGCTTGTAGTTTGTGCGACACCCACTGGATCCTCGAGTTGAGCTCTACCGGGTACTTTTTAAGATTCCCCAGCAAGTGAAGCTCATCCTCATACTTGGCAACACTCTTATCCGCCTTCTCAATCAGCAGTTTGAGAATATTAAGGTCCAGACGACTTCGCAGCTGCTCGTCCTGGGTCAGATACTTGAAGGCTGCGTGGTACACCGGACGGCCGGGTCTTATCACAGAGGGACGGCCATTGACAGAGGTAATAGTGATGAGATCAGCCTGTTCTAGCGCGGATATCGTAGCTTCGCCATTCTCAGCATACAGATCGGAAAGTAGAATGTGGCCGTATGAGGCGATTCCATCTTTGTTTTCGGCGATTTGCTTGATCATGAACCAGGCTTGCTCTCGCGTCCAGTGGTGGTCCTGGCCCTCGGCGGTGTCGAGGACGTACATTTTGAGGATTTCGGCGGCGGCCTGCTCGATGATGTGCTCGACAGCAACTAATTAATTAGTATGAGAGAGAGAGAGAGAGGAACAGTTGAAACTCACCCTTAGGGCTTTCTCCAGCCTTGATTCTATGCGCTATGAATTCCAAATCTGTCAAGCGGCCACCAACAACATTGATACAATCGTCGAGATCTTCGAGCCCCTGAGGCATGCCGGGCTTGGTATTCGCATCGCTGTCCACGTCTTCCTCGCCCTCTTTTTCTTGAATATAACGAATGACAAATTTCCTGCCCACATCGAGAGAGCAGTCACCCAGAGATATTGAACGAAAGACTTGACTCGGCAGGGCCTTGCTGAGGGATTTGGAATACGAGACGTCCGGAGTCAGGAATATGACATGTGCTGTATTACCCGTAACCAGAGCGGCCGCCCATTCCGCGATTTTGTCGTAGACAATGCTACCTTCGTGAGCTCCATGCAAGAAATTGTCAATGATAACGACCGGTCGTCTTTCAGGGTGAGCCTCTAGATATTCCTCCTCGGACAGCGCGTTTTCCTTGTCGTCCTTCTTCTTGTTCTCGAGCGCAATTTGTCTCAGTGCAACAGAGGTATTAAACCAAATCTTGCTCAGCTGAGAATCCAAAGTCTCCGAAAACCCAGCTTTGGTCCCGATGATACTTTGCGAGGCCAAATCGATCAGACTGCTAATGCTATTCATCCACGAAAAGATCGGCCGATAGCCCACCTGTTGCGCCGCCACAGAAATGGTCTGGGCGTCTCCCCTCGCGTCCTGGATTTGCTTGCAGTCAATAAGCAGCTTGTGCTTGCGGTCTCGCAATGCCTGGTCTACCACTATCTCCCTCTTGCCGGACCCGTGAGGACCCTGGACGACGATGAAAGTGGTCCCATTTTCACTTAGCCAGGATTGCAGCTGCGTGATTTCCTTTTGGCGATCATCCCAAATCGCCCGAAGGACATTACGTTCCTTCTTGCGAGTGCCAAATGACAGGATATTGGCCTTTCGGACTTCTTTCCGAATCCACGTCCACAGGAACTGGTCCTCTGCGTTGAGCGAGTACTTGACCTTGAGCTTGATGAAAAAGGTGCGAATCGGGTCAAAAATGAGAACCGTGATCCCGGCAAGCAGCGCCGCTATGGCCGGAATCACGATGCGTGGGTGGTTCACAATCCAGTCTCTGATCCAGTGTCCGCGCACCTTGCGTTCATAGGTGAGTTTGAGCAGAGTCTGGTTTTTCCCTGCTGTGTGTTTCTCGGGCACGGTAATGCCATGGATACAGCTCCTAGCCAGAATCGCATGTTTCGCCCGTGTAAAATCCACAATGGCATACCTGGGCAGGATCTTTGAGTCTGACGGCTGGCCCTCGATGTCCTTTATTTTCCCATATCTCCGAAATATCGAATAAAGCATCTCCTGAGTTAACTCTTGAGGGGCAGAGTCTAACGAGGGCGACAAGAACTCGACCCTGAGCCTCGAACTGGGGAACCGGTACATATCCTCAATCCAGGGTTTTCCCAAAACACGCCCAATCTCGACGCGATCCAGAGGATTGAACCACGGCCGAATCGGGTTTTTTTGAAGATTAGCATCAATGGCAGATAAGATATCTTCGTTGGTTTTGCCCGCGGGCAACGAATACTTGACAAACAAGCCGCCCTCGTTGAGGCGCGGCAGGACTTGTTTTATGGAAGCGTGCAGATCTGGAGGAAATGCGCGACGGACAACGGCCCAGTGGTCGGCAGCAGCATATGAAGGCTTGTCAACGCGCTGCAGGATTTTGTTGACGGTCTGAGGCTCTCCGGCCCAGAGGAGTCTGTATAGCCATTGAAGACGCAGCGGGGCAATATCTATTGTACGTATTACTTTCAGTCAGCCTTTCCAAACTGCGAAAACGACGCGGGGTTTATCGTACTGTTGATGTATAATACTCCCTCATTGGGAGAGACAGGGATATGGCCTGTGTCGAGAATGTCTACCGTTGTCGTACCCTCAGTAGCAGTAGCAGCTGCAGTAGTAGCATTGCATCGCACTGCAGATAAACTAGTATTCCGCACTCCAGACTGGAAGCAGCCAGGCCGTAGGCAATACCGGGTTGCCCGGGTCCTCAGGGGCACCCGCATTATCATACTGCTTGACGATTTCTAAAAAGACATGATCACAATCACGGATTGTCAATCCCTCGTAAGTTATGAAGATGGCACAGCTATGACGTCGACGGGACAGGACAATACCACCGCATACCAACTGTTACGCCTGACTCCTGATAATCCGTGCCAAGAACCCGTCATGTACTGTCACGAAAATACACCAGTGAACATACCCCGTAACCTCCGCGCATGTAAATTATTATATTACCCGATCCTTTCAACAGTCAATCAGTCAGTCAACCCAACCCAACCAAACCCGACCAGCACACTATCAACCTCTGTCATAATGGGCTGGTGGTGGAGTTCCTCGCCGCGCGCCGACGAGCAGCCAAACACAACACCTTCTGCACTGTCGACATCGTCGCTCTCGCAAGATTCGTCATCTCTACCTCCATCAAAACCAACAACGAGCCGCGATGAACAAGCACAACAAGGCGACGCTGAACTTCGCGAATTCCTCGCCGCAATCGAATGGACGGGCGACACCACCACCGCGAACTCCTTCTCCAAACCCAAACACTCACTCGTCTCACAACCCTCCACCTCAGACCATCCAACCTCAACATCACCCTCAACAGAAAACAACACACCGCCCTCCTCAATATCCTTCGAATCCCTGTACCCCGACCACATGTCCTGCCGCTCCGCCTTCGACTATGCTTTCTTCTGCCAATCCTTCGGCGGCCAGTGGGTCAACGTATACCGCTACGGCAATTTGCGATCATGCAGCGAGCACTGGGAGAATTTCTGGCTCTGCATGAAAGCGCGCGGATACTCGGACGAATCCCGGCGAGAGACAATTCGCGATCACTACCGGAAAAAGGCCGTCAAGTACAAGACGGGCCCGAGTAGTGAGGATGTGTGGGAGGTCAGGACGGAGCCTGTCCAAAACCCTTTTGCGGGGGATATAGCGGATTATGAGCAGCAGACTGAAAAAATAAAGGGGGAGCCGTTGGCGCAGCCATAATATTTATTGTTTATTATTTTATTTATTTCGTGTATGATTAATTAGATTTGAGGGGGTTCATGTGCCATTTTGACGAGATCTACTCTTCTCTTTTGCCTGTATAAATAGACAAGAAATGTATGGACATATTAAAATGTTAGAATGTTAGAATATAAGCCTACATGTACCAAGAATAAATCTAACCTGTTGTTGAATTGAAGCATCTAAGAAACCAATATTCACAAATCAAAAAAAGTACCGAAAATGCACAGGCAAGTATTTTAGACATACAAAAACGGGAAAAACGAAAACATTCAGTCTAAAGCACAAACAAAAACTGCATATTGCCTCCCTTCCGTTTCCATAAGAACGCTGTCATGCATCGTAGACGAAAGAGATACGTAGTGAAAAAAGGAAAAAGAAAAAAATGCCCCGTAACAGATTTATTTGGGTATTTGTGAAAATTCGTTCATCGTCGCAGGTTACACGTAGCGGGCTAAGAGCGGATTCTCGAGAATGCTCCTTTTGTTTCTTTTTTTTCGACTGCTTAAAAAGACCTAAGCGGAAGTGACTTGGACAGTCGGAGGAACAGCCTCGGCAGCTGGGCGGCGAACAATACCACCAGTGACGGGAAGAAGAGAGCCGGTTCCCATGAGGAAAGTGTCGACTTCACGGGCAGCTTGACGGCCTTCGTTGATACCCCTGTGGCATTATTAGTATATGAAGGACTGAAAATTCGACGGAAAAAACTTACCAGACAATAAGAGACTGTCCACGACGGCAATCTCCAGCAGCAAAGACGCCTGGAATGTTGGTAGCGTATTGGCCAGGAGCAGTCTTGACATTCTTGCGAGCATCACGTTCGATTTCCTCGCCGAGAAGACGGTCCTCAGGACCCAAGAAACCCATGGACAGCATGACCAGGTCGGCCGGGAAGAATTGCTCGCTACCCTCAATGGTCTTCATGTCCCATCCACCAGAGGCGCTCTTGGTCCATTCGACACGGACGGTGTTGATACCCTTGACATTTCCGTTGCCGTCGTCAACAAACTCCTTGGACATGATGCAGTACTCGCGAGGATCCTTGCCCATGTGGGTCTTGACCTCGGAGTGACCGTAGTCAACGCGGTAAATACGAGGCCATTGAGGCCATGGGTTGTCAAGAGCACGCTCTGGAGGAGGTTGTGGCAGCAACTCAAAGTTGACCACGCTCTTGGCGCCGTGACGGACCGAAGTACCAATACAGTCGTTACCAGTATCACCACCACCAATGACAACAACGTGCTTGTCCTTGGCAGAGATGTATGCATTGTCGGCATGAGCAGAGTCGAGCAAAGACTTGGTGTTCTTGTGGAGGAACTGCATGGCAAAGTGAATACCTTCGAGTTCACGGCCAGGGATCTTGAGGTCACGAGCAACAGTAGCACCGGTGGCAATAATAACGGCGTCGTTAGACTCACGCAGGGATTGCATGGAGACTTCAGAGTCGGGGCCAACGGCAGTGTTGGTGACAAACTTGACACCCTCAGCAGCCATGAGGTCAACACGTCGTTGAACAACCTTCTTGTCAAGCTTCATGTTGGGAATGCCGTACATCAACAAACCTCCAATACGGTCGGCACGCTCATAAACAGTGACGGAGTGGCCGGCGCGGTTCAATTGATCAGCAGCGGCGAGACCGGCAGGTCCAGAACCGATGATGGCAACGGTCTTTCCAGTCCTTGTTTGAGGAGGTCGAGGAACCATCCAGCCCATCTCAAAACCACGGTCAATAATGGCACATTCGATGGATTTGATGCCAACTGGGTCCTCGTTGATGCCAAGAACGCAAGCACCTTCACAGGGGGCAGGGCAAACACGGCCCGTGAACTCGGGGAAGTTGTTTGTCATGAGCAAGCGGTTAAGGGCATCTTGCCACTGGTTCTGGAAGACAAGTTCGTTCCACTTGGGGATGATGTTGGAGATTGGGCAACCAGTGTCGGATTGACAGAAAGGAACACCGCAGTCCATGCAGCGTGCAGACTGGTACTTGAGCTCATCCTCGGTAAGACGACTGGACAGCTCGGCCCAGTCCCGAGTACGAGTGGCCGGGTTGCGGTACTTCTCGCTACGCCTGTTGTATTTCATGAAACCACGGGTCTTATCGAGAATAAGAGCAGTGCGCTTCTTCTCCGTCTTCGAGTCGCTCACACTGTCCTCAATATCGAGAAGGTCGGCCTTCTTTGCGTCTTCCTCGTGCTTGTGCTTCTTCTCCTCCGCAGGAGTAGGAGTGCTGGGGAGTTTAGGCAGAGTAAATTCAGCCTTCTTAGCAGCCTCTGCCTTGGCGGCTTCTTCGAGGAGAACACGCTTGTAGTCAGTAGGAAGGACCTTGACAAATCGAGGAAGAGCCCGAGTGAAGTCCAAAAGGATACGAGCTGCAAGCTCCGAGCCAGTGTAGTGGTGGTGATCCTCAATGAGACCGCGGACAAAGGCAATTTCAGCAGGGTCTTCCAAACCAGACACCTCTACCATTTCCATGTTGATCTTGGAGTGGAAGTCCTGGTTGACATCAAGAACGTACGCAATACCACCAGACATACCAGCAGCAAAGTTGCGGCCAGTAGAGCCAAGGACAAGAACTCGGCCACCTAAATTTGACATCAGCAAGCCGGATTAATGATTAGACAAATAAAAACTTACCAGTCATGTATTCACAACCATGGTCACCAACACCTTCAACAACAGCAGTAACGCCCGAGTTTCGGACAGCGAAACGCTCAGCAGCGACACCGCGGAAGTAGCAAGTACCACCGGTAGCACCATACAGACAGACGTTTCCAATAAGGACGTTCTCCTCGGCCTTGAAGACTGCGCCACGTGGGGGGTAGACGATAAGACGACCACCAGACAAACCCTTACCAACGTAATCGTTGGCGTCACCTTCGAGCTCCAGAGTCACACCAGGAGCGAGGTAGGCACCGAAAGATTGGCCAGCGGAACCCTTGATGTTCACGTGGATGGTATCCTGAGGCAAGCCAGCTTCTCCATGGTGACGGCTGACTTGGTAAGAAAGAGTGGCACCCAGGGCACGGTCGGTGTTGACAACGTCACACTCAACCCGGCAGGGCAGTCCCTTTTCAAGAGCCAATTCAGACTCTGCGATCAACTTGTTGTCAAGGCGCACGTGAAGACGGTGGTCTTGCTTGCGCACATTGTAAGTGGCAACGCCAGGGCGCAGGGAGTGGGCAGGGGTCAAGATCAAAGACAAGTCAATGTTCTCCTGCTTGGGAGAGCGAATATCGTCCCTGGTCTTGAGCAGTTCGGCGCGGCCAACCATTTCATTGATGGTGCGGATACCAAGCTTGGCCATGATAGCACGGAGCTCGTTGGCGACGTAGTAGAAGAAGTTAATGACATGTTCGGGGGTACCCTTGAACTTCTTTCGCAGCTCGGGGTCCTGAGTGGCAATACCGACGGGGCTATAGAAAAAGTTAGCAAGACAAGTCAGATGTTGGGACAAAGGGGATGATGGAAAAATCAATGGGAACCATACCAGGTGTTCAAGTGGCATTTTCTCATCATGATACAGCCCATGGCAATCAAGGGAGTGGTAGCAAAGCCCCATTCCTCAGCACCGAGCAAGCAAGCAATGGCGACATCACGACCGGTTCTAAGCTGACCGTCTGTTTGCACAATGACACGACCACGAAGGTCGTTCAACACAAGAGTCTGGTGAGTCTCAGCCAGACCCAATTCCCAGGGCAGACCAGCTGCCTTGATACCAGTCCATCGCGAGGCACCAGTACCACCGTCGTGGCCAGAAATCAATATGTGGTCGGCTTTGGCCTTGGCGACACCAGAGGCAACGATACCAACACCAACCTCAGACACAAGCTTCACGGAAACGCGAGCACGGGGGTTAGAGCACTTGAGATCGTAGATAAGTTGCTTGAGATCTTCAATAGAGTAGATATCGTGGTGAGGGGGGGGCGAAATCAAACCGACACCAGGGGTGGAATGACGGGTGCGAGCGATAGGGCCAGACACCTTGTGGCCGGGAAGTTCACCACCTTCACCGGGCTTGGCACCTTGGGCCATCTTGATCTGAAGCTCATCAGCATCTGCAAGGTAGTTCGAGGTGACACCGAATCGTCCAGAGGCAATCTGCTTGATGGCTGAGCGCATGGTGTCGCCGTTCTCCATTCTCTTGCTTCGCTCAGGATCCTCACCACCTTCACCAGTGTTGGACTTGCCACCCAATCGGTTCATGGCAATGGCCAAAGTGGAGTGGGATTCCATGGAAATGGAACCGTACGACATAGCGCCAGTGACAAAGCGGCGCACGATTTCAGTCCATGGTTCAACCTGGTCAATTGGGATGGGGGTACGTTGCTCGTAGTCAAAGTCGAGCATTCCTCGCAGGGTACAGTTCTTGATGGCCTCGTGCTCGGATCGGGCATATGCCTCGTAGGACTTGTCATTCTTTGAGCGGACGGCATCCTGGATGTTGGCAACACTCGTGGGGTCGTTGACGTGGGGGTCACCACCGTCACGCCAGTGGTATTCACCGGTTTCAGGCAAACCGGGGATGTCGACAATTGGGCGTGATGGGTACCCACGCTCGTGGAAAGCAAATGCATCCTGGGCGATGAGCTCGAAAGTGATACCGCGAATGCGACTGGCAGTGCCGGCGAAACAACGATCAATGACGGCATCATCGATACCAAGGGCTTCAAAGATCTGGGCACCCTTGTAGGACTGCAGAGTCGAAATACCCATCTTGGACATGACCTTTAGAATACCTCCGTCGCACGATGCTTTGTAGTTGAGGAGGACCTGCTCGTCGGAGATTGGCTTACGGATAAGCTTCTCGCGATTCATCTTGAGAATACATTCCATAGCGAGGTAGGGGCAAATTGCATCGGCACCGTATCCAAGAAGAACACACATGTGGTGAACTTCACGAGCCTCGGCGGTATCGACAACCAAAGCACTCAGAGATCTCCACTTGTTGCGAACCAAGTGGTGGTGAACCAAACCAGTGGCCAGCAAAGCAGAGACGGGCACGCGTTCCGCAGAGGTAGCGCGGTCAGAAAGAATGAGAATCTTGTCGCCGTTTTGGATACCCTCAGTGGCAGCCTCACAGATGGTGTCGAGAGCGTCGAGGTAGCCCTGGACGCCCTTGGACTTTTCGAAGGTGATATCGATGATCTTGACAGGCCAGTCAGGGTGAACCTTGGTGGTGTTCTTCAACGACTGGAATTCCTGAAGAGTGAGGATGGGCGAAGGTAGCATCAGACGATGGCACTGGGAAGGGTCAAGCTCGAGCAAGTTGCCTTGCGGACCGACGTAGCACTCAAGGGACATGACAATGGCCTCTCGGATCGGATCAATAGGAGGGTTGGTAACTTGAGCAAAGAGCTCTCGGAAGTATTCATAGAGCAAACGAGGTTGCTGAGCCAAGCAAGCCAGGGGACCGTCGTTACCCATGGAACCCAAGGCTTCCTTGGAGTCAGCAGCCATGGGAGCCAAAAGCAAGCTGACCTGTTCGTATGAGTATCCAAAAGCCTTGAGCCTGACGTCCGTCTGGACGGTAGAAGCATCCAACGTCGTGCTCAAGTCGTGGCTTTGTGCAACCAGCGATTTTTCAATGGCAGGCAGAGTGAGCAGCTCCTTGTCCAGCCAGGCGCGGAAATCCTGGCGGTTGGCAACGGTTTGCTTCAGCTCGGCGTCATCAATGATACGGCCGGCGACGGTATCAACGAGCAGCATCTTACCGGGCTGCAGGCGGCCCTTTTGCACGATAGACTCGGGGTCCAAGTTGATTGTACCAACCTCGGAGGCACAGATGATGCGGTCGTCGTCAGTCACGTAGAAACGGCATGGACGGAGACCGTTTCGGTCGAGGTTAGCACCGCAGTAACGGCCATCTGAGAAAGTGAACAAGGCAGGGCCATCCCAAGGCTCCATCTGGCATGCAGCCCATTCGTAAAAGGCAGCCTTGGCAGGGTCCATGGCAGCGTTGTTTTGCCAGGCCTCGGGAACCATGAGCATAACAGCCTCGGGCAAGGAGAGAACTCCGTTGATCATGAGCAGTTCAAGAACGTTGTCAAACGCGGCCGAGTCGGAACCGCCGTCTTCAACAATAGGGTATAGCAGGTCGAGCTCGTCACCAAAGACGTCCGACTTGAGCAGACCCTCTCGGGCCCTCATCCAGTTCTTGTTTCCTCGCAGTGTGTTGATCTCACCGTTGTGAGCGGCCCAGCGCAGAGGCTGAGCGCGGTCCCAAGATGGGAATGTGTTGGTAGAGAAACGCGAGTGTACGAGGGCAAAGTGGCCTTCGTAGTCAACGTTGACCAAATCATGGTAGTACTCGTACACTTGGACGGGGGCAAGCTGGCCCTTGTAGACAATGTTCCTGTTGCTGAGAGAGCAGAGGTAGAACCAGTTGGCCAAGCCCAGGACATTTGTGGCGCGCTTGCGCAGGACATACAGCTGCCGTTCAAAAAGGCGCTCGTCGAATTTTTCAGGGTCAGTGGTCTCGGGCTTGCTTCCACTTCCGTAGGCAGCACGGAGCACGACGAATGGCTGCATAATGACGGGCTCGCGAGACAGAGCGGCCGGTCCAAGCAGAGTCGAGTCACGAGGCACCTCACGCCAGCCCAGCACTCGCAGGCCGAGCGACTCTGCCATGTCCTCAAAAGTGGAGATGGATTCCTTGAGGGTGTCATTGTCGGGTTTAAAGAAGAGGTTACCGGCGGCGTACTGGCCCAGAGGAGGGAGTTCCAGTCCGGCATCGCGGGCAAAGTTCTTGACGAAGAACTTGTGCGGAATACTGGTCATCACACCAGCACCATCACCATCACGGATATCGGAACCCACGGCACCTCGATGGGTCATGTTGCAGAGCAAATTCCGGGCTGCGGAGAAGTTAGAGATGCTCTCACTAAGGACTTCAAATGCACATACCATCGCTGACAATTTTGTGGCTCGCCTTTCCCTTGATATGGCTACACGTTGTTAGTCATTATTTTTTTTTTTCTTTCTTTTTCTTTTTTCTTATTCCGACATTGCCAATCGCATGAAAACCAATGAATAAGAAGAAAACTCACGCGGCAAAGCCTACACCGCAGGCATCTTTCTCGAGTTCCGGGTTGTAGAGACCCTGCTTGGAAGGAAGGGCATCGGCCCAGCCATAGCCATTCTCGGCCTTGTACTCGGAGTACTGCTGAGGAGCCTGCTCTTCGATTATTTCATTTCCGTAGACCTCCTCCAAGAGACCCATTCTTCCGCCGGTGACGGACAGAGAACAAGCAATTGGAAGGCTAACTTGATGTTGGACTTTTTGGTTGGTGACTTTTTTTTATTTGGAAAATTTTCCTTTCCTTTTTATCACGAGTGATAACGGGAGCGCGGGGGTGGACGGCGATAGTGTCGTCACGACGACTGGGGGTGTGGGTCACAGCAGCTGTCTTGAGCAAGACAGGCAGTTGAGAGCAGATAGGAAAGAGATGAGTCGACCCAGCGTCTGATGGTGGTGATAGAGAGTAGAAGTAGTAGAGGGGGGAGAGAAGAAGAAGAAAAGAGGAAGAAAGTGGGAGGGGGGAGAAGAAAAAAAAGAGAGAGAGAGAGGAGAAGGGGAGCCAGACAGACAGAGAGGGGGGGAAGGCCGGAGATGGATGGGCAGCTCCGACGAGGACTCGTCTGAGGGTCAGCACAGCAAGCGCAGACTGTGGGGTTGGCGAAAAAGCAAAGGGCTTCAGCCAAAGGACAGTGGCAAATAACTAATTGGCAAATGAATCACTAATGCCTGCGAGCTGGCTGGCTGGGGGGAGGGATGGGACTTTTTTTTTTTTTTTTTTTTTTTTTTTTTCCCTTCCTGTTAAGGCGGAAAAATGCTTGGCCAACCGCATCGGGAACAAAAACGTTGTTGTCCATAATAATAATCCATCCCCGCCCGCTGCGTCTTCGGAGGCGGAAACGCCCCCGTTTTCGCAGGCCCAGCATTTTTGCTGACCGTTCCTCTTACATTTACATCTTTAGTCTTGGTCCTTTAGTCCTCTAGTCCTCTAGTCCTCCAGTCGTCTACACACTGCTAGTTACTACATAACTGCATACTAAGAGCTCTTCCCCTCGCCCTGCATCACCATGATGCACGTGCACTGCAGATAAGCATGAAGACAACGCGGTGATTCGCGGTAACTCGACTGGCCAGTGGAGCTTGACGTTGCGTTAATGTGTTACCGGCCTGTAATGCTGCGTATGGTAATCTATTTCCGCTCCGACCGGCGGAATCGAGGGAAGTATGAGAAGTTCGAGTCGGCCGAGAATGGGGGGATTTAATGAATTTAATTAATTAATTAGGAGAGACACGGCAGCTGCTGTCAAATACATCACCGTATGTAATTTAGTGTTCTTATATGATGGTCGTAAATAACATTATTGCATCGACATACTGCCGATTGCGGAAGTCTGTCGTCTGCAAGCGGAGGAGAGGCTTCCGCCGTGTGTGTATGTGCATATGCCTGGTACGGTACGGTACGGTACAGCTTGCAAATGGACGCGCGATCATTGACCGGCCACGATGGAGCCGTGCACTGGCCACGCCCCATGTACCCCACGCTGCAGGTATATGTATATACCCTCTGCCTGCATATCTTATCTTTATTCGCTTAATTCTTGATGAAAAGTACCATATTATAATTATCATTATCGTTATAACTATAATTATAGAATCAGTTCTATATTTATACATTTATATCTTTATACTCTGGTGTATATTCTTTAATAGCCATTCATACATCACAGACCTCGGCAGATCTAGACTGCGAGCATAGCCGACATCGGCTGGCGGAGCCGCATCATGCATGCGCGGCGCCGCATGCTATTGGGCGGCGGGCTTTTTGGGGTGTAAACCTTTCAGGTCATCGACCTTATCTGGCAGATCTCAGATGAGGGGTACTTAGTGACTTTAGTGACTTTACGATGCTAACTAACTCCAGTGGTTACTCTGCATGTGAATTCTTCCACACCACGTTGTCAACTCCCGTCGGGCGCATCCGGAGCCCTCCTAACTCCGAGTCTATACATACAAACCCCCCCCCCAATTACTACTGTTGGCAAGTTGCTACGTATGTACCAAAGAACCAGCTGACACGGAACCTCGTGCGGACTGCATATGCACGTTGACCCCGCTTCATTCTTGCAGGTGCAGAAGAAAGTGAAGCAATTGATTTTTTTCCTTTTCTTTTTTCTTTTTTTCCTTTTTTTACCTTTTTTTTTTTACCTTTTTTTTTGACCTTTTCCCACCCCGTATGGGGTCATGGCCTCGTACGACGCACAGGACATCACCCAGTATAGACGACATATTCTAATAATTAAGACCTTGGCAAGCATATTTGGAGTAAGCAGAAGAAAAAAGAAATACGTAATAAATAAAATATTTTATATATTTTATATTTATTAATTGAACTGGGGTAAACCCCTTATACGTGAATACATCGTCCATTGTGTCCCGGAATGTAGTTTCACCAGGACAAGAGACTGCTCACGTGCCAAACAATTCAATTATAATTCATATTATTATATCAAGGATCAAAAAATTAAGCAATAAATAACAGTAACCAAATATTATTATTACGATTCGAAAAAAAAAAAAAAAATAGACCAAAAATAATAACCAGTTGTTCAGTGGTAACCCCATTATGCTCACCGATCTCACACGACGCCATCGGGAAAATTCGGAGCGCCCGCAAGTCCAACAGTAGCACCGCCAAGCGAGAAACTACTACTTTAGCAACTACGTATTATTATTGTTGTTGTTATTACGGAGTACTATTACTATTCCTCTGACTCTGTAGTATTTGTTTGGTGTTCACATTATGCTGCCAAAATACACATAGTCACCGTCGTATGACCAGTTGGCATTTTGGCGTTGCGAAAATCGGAGAATTGGGAGAGGATGCTACCCAACATTTGAAGGTGGTGATGGTTTGTTTTTGTTACTGGATGGATTCTCACAATAATAATAATATGATTATAATACATATTATTATTATCAACCACGCGAGTACCCCGCTTATATATGCTTTTGATTCGGCTGGGCTGCCTTTTCACCTGCAACACTATTACATGTTTACTTATTACAGACAGGATGGTCAGCCACATTCAGGAACGTCTATTCTTGACCACACCGGCAACGCCTCATTCTGTTAGCCGTCGGCTAATTGAGCAGCCTGTCTTGGCAACTACCTGCATTAGAGGAGGGTTCTTGCAGAGCTGTAGACTCTGAGAGTTCCATCCTATAGACTCCTCCAAATCGAGTGCCCCACTCTAGCAATTGCGCTATTCCGTACTAGTACTAGTCCATAGCTAATTTGTTTATCTCCATCTTGAACTTCAAACCACCAAATTCGTCACAACCAATAATACCATTGTCATTGATACTGCCATCGTCACATCTATCAATGCTCTTCCATAACCTAACCACAACTCCATGAGGGACAAACACCACACCACACAATGCTCCCCCTCCCTCTCGTAGCGCCTCGCGACGTAAGCCTGCGCCTCAAAACACGACCTTATCCAGCTTCCAGCTACTGACATCTAAATTTCCTTGCAGTCGCACGAGCTCTGGTTCGGTTCCTCTCGCCCACGCCGGTACTCGCCCTCATCATCCTCATTATCCCACCAACCCGGTGGCCCATCAGCCAGCGAATCCGCGCGCCGCCAGTCCCACCACCACTATGCCAATTCCCGAACACTGGCTTCCTCAACCACCCCCTCCGATAGTCTGGCCGCGCTATTGTTCGAAGAGCGGGCGCTGCGCATACGAAAAGAGAATATTGCCTCGTTTGGATGCGCTTGGATCAAACCCGCGGGATGTCCCAAGACAATGTTGGGTATGAGGGAGGAAGATGCCGAGCGAGAGGAAGGCCTGGCTGCCGCCGCGCAGGAAATGAATGCTGCTGCTGCTGCTGCGGCCGCAGCAGCGGCAACTGGCGCAGCTACTGGGGCGACAGGGCTTGCGGATGTTGACGCGTTTGGGGATGCTACTCAGCAGGGCATGGGACAGATGGGTGAACACGGCGAGGGAGGAGAAGGAGAAGAGTTGGAGCGGGATCTGGATGATGATATTCCCGAGGCAGATGAAGGGTTGGTTGAAGAAGGCGAAGAAGGATATGAAGACGATGAGGATCCCGACGGAGAGCTGATGGAGCGGAATCTCGACGATGATATACCCGATGGCTTTTCAGAGGGCAATGACAGTGACGACGAAGATGAAGACGAAGACGATTTTGACAACCAACCGGATCTGGACAATGATATCCCAGCCGCCGACGGAGAGGCCGGTTATGGCGGCATCATGGTACGCGACTTGGACGACGATGTACCCGAAGCCGCCGACGAGGACGATGAAGACGAGGACATGGACGAAGGCGAATGGCAACACACCGACTCTGAAGACGAAGAAGAAGACGACGACGACGACGACGACACCCACGACCCATTCGCCGAACACTTCCGAACCACCACAAACACATCCACCGCTGTAACGCCGCAGACCACCAACAGTGCGCGTCGCCGCGCCATCCCCTTGCCTCCTCAACACCCGCCAACTCGAGTGCGCGAGACAGAAGCTCAACGCCGGTTTTTGCAGCGCTGGAGCGGCGGGGCAGACGCCTTTGATTCGAGTATACTTAGCGACGAGGACGAGCTGCGGGCGTCGATTACTAGTCAGGATAGTGTGCGGCGGCAGAGCAGGTTTGGCCGGTTTGCGCGAAGGGGTGGGCCGAGGGACAGTCTCGATTAGTTTTTGATTATGGCTGGTAGCATGAGCGTGGCGTTAGTTGGTTTCTCTTGGTTGAAGGCATCGGTGCATTGTATTGCGTCTTCTCTGGTAGAAGTTTCAATTAAATTATATCTCGATAATAAATAAGCTTATCCATCATCATCACATCTAGACAAGAAAAGGCAAGACTAGACAAAAGCAAAGTAAATTTACATATCAACCAATAGCAAACACCCTAACTCCGGCCATGCATGTACGCAATGTATATCACGAGTAAAAGAGGGAAACTAGAATAACCACACGTAGAAGAAAAGCACAAACACAGCTAGGAAAAACAGTAGCCACACGCGCCAGCTCACGCCCGTCCGCTCGGCCATGAGCAGCATGCGGTTCATAGTTCCGCGCAGGCGGACGCGTGTGCTATCGAACGCTTCGTTCATGGACTCGGCCTGGTATTTTGTCAGTACACGGTTATACATGTGTGTGGATGTATGCTAGTGGTGGGTGCTTACGAGACTAGATGATGAACGGATTTCGTCGCCAATGGCTACTGTGAGCTATACTCTTGTTAGATACTCAAAACTTGTTTAAAGGATTCGTTAACCAAAAGAAAAATTACCTCTTTAAGAGCTTTGACTTTTGCTGTGATTCCTTCGACTTCGTTGTCATTTTGCGACTCGCTATACACCCAGCGCTATTAGCAAACCACAAGGATCTGCCTGCAAGAGGAAACAAAAAGAAAACTTACAGCTCGGAAAGAACAGCGTCGGAATAATGGCCCCTATTTCCCCACTTAGCTTTTTTCTTTTTTTTTCCTTTTTTATTCCCTTTTATTTCCTCATCAGACAAACCTCGAATTCGGTGTGGCCGCTCGATACCCAGCACCCCCAGGGGCTAACCCGCCATTATTACTCCCATAGCTGCTATCTCCGCCAGCTCCAGGGTATGCACCATAACCCGCAATCGGTTGTTGCCTGCTTGACGGCCTTGATCGATCGCCGCCACCGCTATTATACGAATCGAAAAGCGACGAGGAGGAGCGAGGGTCGCGCTGATGGAGGTTGGAGTGCGGGAACCTGACAGGTTCCAAGAGAATTAGCAACGAAAATAAGAAAATGAAATGATGATGTGTGTGATGGTATGGGATTCTGCTTACCGCGACGCCATTATTGTTGAGAGTTGGCGATATGGTCAGCAGACAAGCATGAGATGAATCGTGAATATGAACGTTTAGGCTGGTCGTAGTGAGGTACGTAGTTTAAAGATGATGGGAGCCTTGGCCGGAGGCGGGCGCTTAGCGTGTTCTAATTCCGTGCTGGGTGATTGATCAATATAATTAGAGGCCCTTAATGAACCTTTGATCAGCTACAACTAACTGCTGTATATATCGTGAAGCTTTAGAAAAGGAAAAATAATAATAATAATTTGCTAAATGGTAAATCATAGAATGTTTTTTTATTAATGTACTTCAGGCGGGCTTCAGTTAACTTTTATGGATCCTTCACCGCCGTCGTCCACAGGATACCACCCCGGTCAACAATGTCATTTTCCTTTTTTTGGGGAGAAAAATAAAATGCCTATTCCTGCATGTGATCATCACCATGTTCCTCGCCGCCGTGAAAGTCCTCGTCGTCCTCATCTTCGTCGTCGTCCATTGGGTCTTCGCCCTCAGCCTTGGCCTTTTCAGCGGCCTCGGCATAGTCGACGCGTTTGCCACGAGTGCGACGGCCGCCGTCGATGATGTTGTCGGCTGAGATGGGCTCGAGGTTGCCCTGGTCGTCTTCTTCCTCTTCTGTATGATTTGTTTAGCGGATGCTCAATCAACTTGTATGGATATTCCAGGACGTCGCCCTAGCAAGCAGGTGTGACTACAAGGAGATGGAAAAAATACCTTCAGCCTTTCTCACATATCAGTAACGCTTTGAAGTAACGGTCAAGCATGGCCCAGGAACATAACATACAGCAGATTCTTCTTCTTCTTCGTCAGAGCTGGCTTCATCTTCGTCCATGCTCACGTCATCAACAGCTTTGCCCTTGCCCTTCTCAAAGGCCGCAGCATCGGGGGCATTGGCAGCTGGGTCGTTCAAAGTGGTAGCTTGGTTGTCACCCATTGTGGCGTGTTGTTTTGTTTGTGGCTTCGCGGGGTGACGAGTCAGAAGGACGTCGGGAGATAATCGGGAGATGCTCGAGATTGATGCAGAAGAAACACGAACGAGAGCGCGATGGGGGAAGAGGAATTGAATTGCGCCCGCGAGAGAGAGGGAAAAGCGAGTGTTTTTGGGGGGAGGAAAGAGCAGCCAAACAGCGCGTGATGCAGGTGTTTGCAAGGGACCGCCGTCGCGACCATGTGATTGGCCAGCCCTGACGACTCGGGTCGTGACCGCCTTCCCGGTAGGGCCTGTGGTTGGCCAGGATGAGTTTTGGGGATAGTGATGGTAATCAGTTAGTTGGTTAGTAGTCAACTAGTTAATTGTAGCCCGTACCTCGTTACTTCGTTACATGTTCGTAGACTACTAGTTGAGCACTCTGTAAGGGGTCTCGGTCTTGGTCTGATCGCAGGGATGGGCATCTCATCGTGCAACGAGCATGCTGAGACGCCACGCCTCGGAGATCTCGTGCGAATCGAGATGAAATAAAAAACATTGTATACTATCTACGCACTATAATTGGCCTACAGCAGATTTCAAATTGACTTGTGGTATTGATATGTTCTCATTTACGTTGTTGTTTTGACTGTGTATATAGCCTATTACATAATCATTCCAGAAGCGGACTAGCAGCGCCCGGTAGTGGCGGGCGTCATGGTGACGGACTGCTGCCCCACCATCATAACAAATCGAGGTCACATGACTCACACACAGCGACGAGAGAAAAAATCTGCGGCGCCGAAATACGTCATGATTCTGCCCACCCCGCCATGGATCGGCCAGACAGCAGAAGCTGCTCTCGCCTGATGCGCCGCCATTGGGGGAGAAAACTAAGAGTAATCTCGCAGCGGAGCCTAATCCTCGGGCAAATAACAGTAATAATGAAATAAAAAAAAATTCTAAGAAAGAAATGATAGGCGGGCGCAGGCAAGCTCTGGAAGCGGCCAGCCTGCCGTGGAATCGTAGAGAAGTCGCTAGAACCGCCGGGTCCAGAAGCTGCCTTTCACCGCCCACACCTATATGAATCAACTCTCCAGCCTGCACTCGCAGTTTTTTCTTCTCCCACATTTAATCTTTTCCACTCTCATCATCACCTTCGAGGGCTTACTTTCTGCTATTCTCCCAAAAACTCGATCATCCTCTCGAGTGCCCTGTACACTATCTATCCTCCTCCTTCGTTTCTAGCCTGTATTTTGATACCCCCTCACAATGGCCCCCGCTATTGGTATTGACTTGGGTACCACCTACTCGTGTGTTGGTATCTTCCGTGATGACCGCATCGAAATCATTGCCAACGACCAGGGTAACCGCACAACCCCCTCGTTCGTTGCCTTCACCGACAGCGAGCGTCTCATCGGTGATGCCGCCAAGAACCAGGTCGCCATGAACCCGGCCAACACAGTCTTCGATGCTAAGCGTTTGATCGGCCGCAAGTTCGCCGACGCTGAAGTCCAGGCTGATGCCAAGCACTTCCCCTTCAAGATCGTTGACAAGGCCACCAAGCCCGTCATCGAGGTCGAGTTCAAGGGCGAGACCAAGCAGTTCACCCCCGAAGAAATCTCTTCCATGGTCCTCATCAAGATGCGTGAGACCGCCGAGGCCTACCTTGGTGGCACCGTCAACAACGCTGTCATCACTGTCCCCGCCTACTTCAACGACTCCCAGCGTCAGGCCACCAAGGACGCCGGTCTCATTGCCGGCTTGAACGTCCTCCGTATCATCAACGAACCTACCGCCGCTGCCATTGCCTACGGTCTCGACAAGAAGGTCGAGGGCGAGCGCAACGTTCTTATCTTCGATCTTGGTGGTGGTACTTTCGATGTTTCTCTCCTTACCATCGAGGAGGGTATCTTCGAGGTCAAGGCTACCGCCGGTGACACTCACCTGGGTGGTGAAGACTTTGATTCTCGCCTTGTGAACCACTTCGTTCAAGAGTTCAAGAGAAAACATAAGAAGTTCGTGAAGATAACCTACACACATGATTTAATAGAATAACATGCTAACGTTCATAACAGGGATCTGACTTCCAACGCCCGTGCTCTTCGCCGTCTCCGCACTGCTTGCGAGCGTGCCAAGCGTACCCTTTCTTCTTCCGCCCAGACCTCGATCGAAATCGACTCGCTCTTCGAGGGTATCGACTTCTACACCTCCATCACCCGTGCTCGTTTCGAAGAGCTCTGCCAGGACCTCTTCCGTGGCACCATGGAGCCTGTTGAGCGTGTCCTCCGTGACGCCAAGGTCGACAAGTCCTCCGTCCACGAGATCGTCCTTGTCGGTGGTTCCACCCGTATCCCCAAGATCCAGAAGCTTGTCGGTGACTTCTTCAACAAGGAGGCCAACAAGTCCATCAACCCCGATGAGGCCGTTGCCTATGGTGCTGCCGTCCAGGCCGCCATTCTCTCCGGTGACACTTCCTCCAAGTCCACCAACGAGATCTTGCTTCTCGACGTTGCCCCTCTCTCCGTCGGTATCGAGACTGCCGGTGGTGTCATGACTGCTCTTATCAAGCGCAACACCACCATCCCCACCAAGAAGTCCGAGACCTTCTCTACCTACAGCGACAACCAGCCCGGTGTGCTGATCCAGGTTTACGAGGGTGAGCGTGCTCGCACCAAGGACAACAACTTGCTCGGCAAGTTCGAGCTCACTGGTATCCCCCCTGCCCCTCGTGGTGTTCCTCAGATTGAGGTTACCTTCGACATGGACGCCAACGGTATCATGAACGTCTCTGCCATTGAGAAGGGTACCGGTAAGAGCAACAAGATTGTCATCACCAACGACAAGGGCCGTCTCTCCAAGGAGGAGATTGAGCGCATGTTGGCTGAAGCCGAGAAGTACAAGGAGGAGGACGAGGCCGAGGCCTCCCGTATCCAGGCCAAGAACGGTCTCGAGTCGTACGCCTACTCCCTCAAGAACACCATCGGCGAGGGCAAGCTCAACATCGAGGCTGCCGACAAGGAGAAGCTCGAGGGCGAGATCGAGAAGACCATCAGCTGGCTCGACAACAACCAAACCGCCTCCAAGGACGAGTACGAAGCCCAGCAAAAGGAGCTCGAGACCGTTGCCAACCCCATCATCTCCGCTGCCTACGGTGGTGCTGGTGCCGCTCCTGGTGCCACTGGTGCCTCCTCTACTCGCACTGCTGACGAGGTTGAGGAGCGCCCTGAGGAGCTCGACTAAATGCACAGCTCTTTATTCATAGATTGAGAATATGGGGGTTCTGCTCATAATTCGGACTTTTCTTTCTTTTCCTTTGTTATTCTAAAAATGCAAGCTTGCTTGAAGAGCAGGTATGCTGGCGCTAATGTTTTTACGAGGGCATGTTTTTGCTAGTTTATGATTGCATAGATGCGGCGGTTGTGCTTATGATATCACAATGGCCTTACGAGTCTAATAATTCAAATGTTCAAATAATCTTTTTCCTCCCGTAATGCTATCTGTAGGACAGATCTGCAAAGCATCCACTAATTTATAAAGTCATGACTACTATTTACAAACATTAAACTCCCATGACAAGAGAGGTCAGAAAACGGTCACAGGCCTGAGAAGGACCGCGACACAGCAGAGCTGAACGGCACATACGAATTAGTTCACAACTTTTTGAGTCACAACTCTCGCTCCTCCCCGTTCTCTCTGGCCCGTTTTCATTTTCTCAGTGTTGATACGATTCTGCCAAATCCCTTCATCTTGCGCCATAGGGGCATAGATACACATTGTTTGTTTTGATCAGTGTCGATTTTTGATTTGTTCTGCAGTCTCGTTTCTAGTTTTTCTTAACCAGGTCGTTCCTAGATATATAGAGGCCCTACGTGAGGTCATCTCAGTATTGGAAAGCCAGGGACCTCCGTACCACTACGCCTCAGAGGTACATGGTCAGATCTTTGACATTTTGAAATACCAGAAAATGTTCTCCTAGCATGCTTGTACAACCAAGCTTGGAAACTTATCTATGGGGCAGTCTCAAAAGGGGAAAGTAAAACTGACCTAGAGGAGCTGGCCATATAAACATGGCCGTACGCATTTCAAATACAAGAACAACTCAAACCCGTTATGGGTCCGACCAATTTGTCGACAAAAAAAAGAAAGAAAAAAGAAAGAAATACGGGAGTTACTTGGACGATAGGCCAGGCAGCAAAGCAAGGTCGTCAGTATCATAACTGTCAGACAATGGACAACTCCTTTTCGAGGCCAGACTATTCAATACAATATGAAAAACCGTTCGAACACGGTAAAAATTCTGATCCTCTTGTATGATGACGATCGAATCATACCAAAATATCAATAGCCTATCCTGATATTGCAAAAGCGTTTGGTGACAAAGAACCGACTCGGGAAGCGTTATTCACCTTGGACGATGACGACACTAGGAAGTCAAAAACACCAGGCATTGAAAATGTACCGTAATACACCGTCAGTCAAAGCAAGGCCACAATACAGAGATGCTTCGGCCCAAACAGCATTGGAGATGGGTATTTCGTTTTATTTCTTTTTCGACAACCTATTGTCGCTCATGACACTTGTTTTTATTCAGTTACGAGAATGGAAAAGTTCTGGCTGCATGGCCATGTCACTTATTGGAGCGCTAAACTTCACCACTAAACTTTTTCGCATAATAGATTCTACGTTGTATAAATGCCAGAGATTTGACAACTGTCAAAGGAACTTTTGGGCGGTGAAGAATGTTATGATATCCATGAATGAGAATCATAATACGTTTACAACCAACCCCAACTCCATAACCAAGTCATCGCAGAGAACCTGCACGCAAAAAAAGGTATCATTTTTATTGCTATAACAACTGAAACCAATCAAACATAACCCATTTTCCCAAAAGTAATCGATCCCACCTCTATGCGCATTCAGATAGATGACTTGGTATGATTACAACCCCTCAAACTCCCCATTCCACCACTTCCGCGCCCTCCTACTCCCAGTCTCAAGCATTTGTTTCAGCCCAAACGGTTTCACGTCCTCGCCATTCTGAATCGCGGCGTCGCGCTGGTCGCGCTGAATGCGGATGGCCGCGGAGGATGCGCCGATTGTGAGCGCGAAGAGGGGGTCGGCGATTCTGATTATTGCGTTCTAGTAAGCTTCATGCATTGACATGTGAATTCGTTGAAGGAGGGTTGACTTGCTTGGATATGAGAAATGGGTGGGACATTGTTTCGAAGTTGGTTCTTGGTGGAGGTTTGGAAGAGCTTACGGAGTTGAAAGTTGAGGGTGATTGAATTCGGCGCACGGGCCAGGTGGATAGTTTTGACTACGTACATTCTTCTAAATTATATCGTGAATCTTCAATTTCGGAAGCTTTATCAAATAAATGATTTTTAGAATAAAATTACTATATAATAAAATTGATGGTTTTATTATTAATCTTTTAATTCATGTTCGCGAGAGTTTCAATGTTCTCGAATAAATCTATTAGTCTTAGCGCACGTTTTATATCTATATATACACGTAGTAATAGGCTTGATGCATGTATACATATGTAAATACTTGATTCACTAGAATATGCTAAAATACTCTCTTTTACTAAAATACTAAATGTGGGTCTTGTTGACCCTTAGTAGACGTAGGATATGTAAGAATTGACCTAATCCCCGTGGACTTCTCATCTCAGCTCTTTGCTAGCTGTTTAGAGCCTGAGATAAACAGATCCACAAAACATTTGAAGAAAAAAGAAGAAGAAGAAAAAGAAAAAGAAAAAGGTACCTCTGTGATGAAAATATTGCCGTTTGTGGGCAAAGTTGAACAAACCCGAATGGACTACATCTCGTCCTAACGAGTCTACTAGACAACTGATAGCTAAAAGATAATTTACTGTATTCGGTTGGTAGACTAGGTGGTTAGAAAACAACCTTACTGAAGAATTCCAAGACATTCATATTATTTGTTGCTGTAGTAGCTGGCAATCATCAATCTGCCTGAATCAATTTCCCGATAGTCAGGCCCATCCAGAATGAGATCAGCAGGTGAAATAGATGTCCTATAAAAGCAAATAGCTTCCCCTAAAACAAGAAATAGCCCATTCAATTCTTAATCAAAGCAGACGCTCCATACAACCAACCTTAAGGTACCACATACGGAGGCTTATGCTTAATATATATCTGATTACCTAACTAGGAAAATTTGTAACAAACTCAATAAAACGCTAATGTCCGGATGGATCTGAGCCACAAATACTTGCCTTATCGTACATCAATTGATGTGTATATTGTTGGTATAAATACAAATACATGTGGTAATTTATAGTTACACGATCACACATAAAGAACATGACTTTTATAAGTGATTCTTCCATAAATTCTATATGTAACCTTCTAAATATTAGTCAACCTAATTTCTTAAGTCTTTAGTTGGGATTATCCCCAAATTTGATAATCCTAAGCTTTAAACATAGTTAGTTCATCAAATTTGATAGACTATTAAACCTGGGTCTTTTTTAACTTGAGGATCAAAACAATCTCGCCGTTAATTTCTACAGGCACAAAATCCAAAATAACCCCTACAAACGACAGCGAAGACATACCTCCCAAAGCACCAATCAATTGTCAAGTTATTTGCCAAGGTGCAGTTGTCAACATCATCAAAGGCTTCGTAGGAAAAAAAACACTCAAAACCTATCAAAATCAAATATCATATACGGTCACTGCTAAAACCCAAAATATATAGAAGATAAAAATTATTAGGATTTACCCTCTAAACCTATATAGCTCTAGGCAAAGGACACCAATATCAATTCATTTACTGCCCAGCAACTTCAATATCCAAAGAGAGTATCCCTGTTTTGAAGCTGCAGAGGATTTACACTACGATTAAGGAAGCAGGAAACCATCTAAAATTAAAAAACTGTTACATGATCCAACAAAAAAGGACCAGGATTCACAGTCGCAAACGATTAGAATTCAGGTTTTATACAGTCTTGTAAGTCTCAATTAAACAGTCCTTGCTAGAATCTCCAAACATCAAAATGCCTCAGGCAATTTTAACACAAAGCTTAGCAGCTATCAAAGTGATATGAGAATAGGAAAGGTATTGTTAAATCAAATGATATTGATTGATCCTTGTACCAGTTCAATGCAGACGTTCGGACAGGAAACGGATACTGGTTGGCAGGTATCCGAGGTTTTTCAAGTTTAGTTTCTTACCCCCCCCCTTTTTTTAAGCGAACTACGTAGTCAGTTGGAAATATTTTTATTTGACCTAAATTTTTGTACTCCTTTGAAATCGTGCTGTGCATTAACCTTGCAAAAAGTCCGATGACCCAGGTCACGTGCATACGGGTAGTTGACAAAACAGTGACCATTTCATCGCACGGTGATCCACCATAGGCAACAATTGAGTCGGTTTGAGAACAATAAGCCACTAAATATGTTTTTCTTAAAATGTATTAGTAGCTGATTACAATGTGACTATTTATCTAATCCCACTCGTTCCCTCAACTAAACTTGTTTCCGTCTTCATCTTTATCTATTCTTTCTATTACCCCAGAAACTCGCAAAAAAGACGAAACAAGATGATCGAACAGATGTTTGACTCCTGATGGCTATACCCCGTTGCAAGAGCAATTCGTAGTTTTATCAAGTACTTGGCTATAGAGACGGTGCTTGATGAGAGCGATTGGGAAGCAGCGTATCGGAAAGAGGAACGGAAAGGTCATGAGCTGTTACAGCGACAGGACCGTCTCAAGAAAAGGAGAATAGAGATACTCTCACAAACTGCTACGGTTGAAGTCTCAACTCGAATGTTCTGATGGAAAACATCCCGGCGAATTGCCGGACGAACTTTACAGTATCGACGAACAATTAATTGATGTTTGTCGTCAATACAGTAATCACCGGCGAGAAATCAAACGCCTATGTTCAATTGCAAAAGATAATTCCTGGGTGAGAGGTGTGTTTACGTCTCAACGGACCCAATATTCGTTTATCCCTGGACACGACAAACGGTATTATTGGCTACAAAGACGAAAGTTCTGTGCTGTTTCTGGGGGTTGCTGTAGTCGGAAGTGTGGCCGTTGCGAAAAGCCTCTCTTTTACTTCTTTGCCTGGTTCCAAGAATAGAGAGTGCGAACAGTATGAGCACTGCACTGCTGAGTGTGGCTGCTGTATCAAACGTAACGGTGATTATGAACCAACGCCCTAAGCTACAAAGAGGCAGTGATGATTTAGCCTAGTTCCTAGCTTTTAGTTTTTAATCCAGAGCGTCTTGAAATTCCAAAATTGATACTCGGAGCGACGTCCTTCCTCACAAGCAAGACCGAAGACAGCAGCGTGGACGATGGTTGCCAGGCATCTTATCTTTGTATTTATTTCAATCAGCACAGCTGTATATTTTAGGTCCGCGAGTGATGGTGGGTGGGATGACCCTAAATATTTTACCGTGAGGGAACAAAAAAAAGAAAAAAAAAGAAAAGAAAAGAAAAGAAAACCTTCCTCGGTCTTTATGTCTACTCATTGTCTGCATGGCTTTGCTGTTTAGCGCCTTGTTATCGACAACTTTCTAATGACAAATCCCTAAGAGCACATATATAACCAGAAAATAACTGTGCAACGAAGGGGGATTAAAAAAATGGGCCTGGGGTGATATTGGGCGGCGGAAATAAATTATCGTTGCGCAGTGGAGGGCTTTTTGAGACAACTTGAAATTCGCCCCGGGGCGTTGTTTGACGACTTTGCAGGATGTATCTCCGCTTTTAACCAGCGATGGCCTATGATATTGAGATATGGATCTGATACCGTTGAAGAATTAGGTAAAGTATGCCCCATGTTGACAATTTAAGAACCAGGCCTGCCAACATGTTGGCTCAGCGTCGAGAATCCACATGTTGGGAGGCGTTAGGGTGGTAATTCCCCGCAATAACCCTGTGCATACAGTATAATAGTTAAGATATATTGGCTCTTGGCAAATGGCCCCCCTCGGGAAAATCTAGTGATCGTCAGGCAACACTTTTAAATCGGGAGAGGCGGGGGAAAAAGCATTCCTACTTCGGAAGGTGACCGCATGAGCAAGCTGTCCCAAGTGGGAAGTACTGCGCGCTCTAACTATGTTTCGCTCTAGAACCCTATAAGTTAGGGCTGATTTAGAGATGTTGACTGCGCCGGGCCCATAGTTAAGAGGGAGTGTAAATTTAGCAACCGTCAAAGTTAGTACGTCCGTAGCGATCTGCCCTAAGCGACTTCAAACCCTGCGACTAAATTTGCAAAACGCAGGCCTATTTCTAGCAAAGTCCTGTACTCAGTTCATTTAAGCCAATAAAAATGCAGTATCCTAATTTCGGAAGCTACGAGTGCGCGTGGTGGAGTATCGGGGCAATTTGAACCAACGATTTTTTTTAATTCCCCGAAATGTGAGTTATGCGATAGTAGAAAGAACAGATGGGTAGTATTTGCACATTAAAACTAAAATACGATATTAATACCGAGCATATTCCAATGTAATGAGGGTAAACACACCAGCTGATAGTGAAACTACATAGTATGTAGGGGAAAAATATCGGTCATTTCACCATGGCTGAACAACTACAGATAAGACGATAATAATTGCCTCAAATCTTCATACCCCGCAATTAATAATCATTTCTTTTTATAGAAAGGTAGTAGACTGCACAGTCATATCCTTAGCTGGTAGGTCTCAGCCCCATGGGCCTAGATAGAGCTCGGCGTTGATTAAAAAGACCATCCATGTGACGATTCTACTTTGCGTCGTAATTACTACTTGTTGGTTAGCCACCAGTAGATATGTTGTAAAGTAGTAAGAATAAAAGCCAGTAAACCTATTTAATATTTTTTTTTATAACATAACGGAATTTTCAGCTTGCAGGTCAAAGTATGTCTTAGGCTTCTCGGCGTTGGTTGAAACAGTCATCGTTGTCACAGTGTCCTATTTGTCATTAAACCTATGACATGTTGGGATGTTGGCTTGCTTTCAATGGCTATACTCTGTGTTTGCGGAATACGAGCAAGAAATTCCATGTTGATCATATCTGCAATCGTGATTCTTACTGGGGATTGCTGACTAGGTGTTGGTAGTTGAAGAGCTTCATAGTTGGGATCGTCACCTCTGGCCAGGGGAATATTCAACCAATAGACAGTTTATGTATTGTTATATCGTCCTCAGAGAAAAGTATAAATAAAGGCACTCGCCTCTGCCATCTACATCAACCATCAAACATCATTCCTCATCATTCAAACCCTCAAGACAATCACATCTTCAAACAAATACAAAACAAGTTTTACAACTTAAAAACCAATACTCTTTACGCTTTGCCAAAATGAAGTTCATCAGTGCCATTACTGCCTTCGGCCTTATCGCCATGGCTGCTGCCGCCACCCAGGCTGAAGCCCAATGCGGAGACCTCGAAGTGCTGAACATCGCTGAAGCCGACATTCCTGCTGGTGTCGACCCCACTGCAATCCGCACCTGCAAGAACCACCCCGAAGGCAGTGCTAAGGAAAGCCTCAGCAAGCGCAAGTGCTGGACTGGTGCCCCTGTTGGCTGCAGCAAGAACGGATACTGCTACAAATCCTGCGGTGCGAGCGGCTCTGGCGAGTGGTGCTGGACCGCCTTGAACGGTGGACTTGGAGACTGGAAGGTGTGCAACAGCGATGAAGACTGCTCCAGCAACGACGACTGTGGTGCTGGAAACTGCAAGGAGTGTGGATGCAGCTGCTAAAAAGGACTCCTTAGAGAAGGGACAGTCCTAATTTGTGAATGTATCAACTGGCTTTTATAAAGAATGTTTGTCTTTTTAGAGAGGCATATGTATCAGGTTTACAGGCCAAGACATCTAAACCCTGAATACATAGGACTGGTTTCTAGATAGTCGTGTGTTTTCCTTTGTTTCAGAAAATCAATGTTTCAAATACTTTATATCTCCTATATTTTTTTTTACAGAGTAGGTGATAAGCCGCTGACTTGTTCAACAGCGGTTGGTTAACGGCATTTTCTATTTTAAAATTTCTCACTCCCCAATTTTCAGCACCGTCAGCCGGTAGTTCATTTGTCCTAATCTCATCGAACACTGAATGGAAAAAATCCAATGTAGCACATGACAAATATTCTTTATTGCAAATGAAAAAATCGCGTGCTCGAAGTGGACAAAACAAAGTCCTATTATTACTATCAAGGAATTGCTTTCGGAAGCTTACTCTAACAAACATAGGGTTCGAAACTGATAGAATTCAAGATTCTGAAACACAATATATTGGGATCCAAGTGTGTAGACATTTTGAAAATTATTACCATGTTTCTTTTCAATGCTTCATTGCACCCTACTCCCTTCGCAGACACCATATTCCAAAGACGTTCGATGCCCTAACATAATTAAACCGTTGTTGTTGCGGCCCAATAGATGATTTTTCATGAACTTTTGTTCCATTGCGAGGCATTCTTGGACCTCTTATCCGTGTCCAGTGGCGTTATGCTATTGTACGATAGGACAATGAGAGGGTTAATATTCGTCAGAAAGGATTTGCACTTGAATTCGAACACAAAAAACACAAAACCCGTCTAAAAGCAACTAATTAAAAGAGGCAGTCTATTTGCGTGTAGGGAGATCTTGCTTGTGCCCAGATGTGGCCAGATACATCAATTTGTATAGTACAGAAATTATATAGAAAATCTGTGTCAATCTATACAGAATTAATATCTTATAGCTTTTTAATTTTTGGGCTTGATTCCAGAGGCCAATAAACATCTTTTCATCTCTTTTTCTTGGTACATATCAATTGATGTAATAAGTGGTGCGGCGGCCCATACATACGTACGGTATATATACACTACACGTAAGCCCAATAAAATTAACCGAATTATCAGAAAAACGGCTATTTCTCGTAAATAATTGTCTTTCCAAAAGTAAATTGGTTTATACGAGAAAAGTAAAATTATAAATTAACAGTCGTGTACATAAATTGCAAATAATGTTGTACGTTACCGAGTTTCAACAGACCACTGGGTGATGTACATCTGAGTGCTATTTGAGTTGAAAGGTATCCTTTCTTTCCACCTTGAATCCTTCGGAGTTGTCACTTTTTTAGCCTGTTATTTACTAATAAAGGGTCTTAAGCAAATCTGAAAGGAATATCAATTTTGACACGCGTCATGTTGCCCAATTCTTTTTCTCGTTCTTTTGTTTTAAAATAGATAAATAATAAATCATCTCAGCTGAAGGAGGCATTTCATACGCAGATAGCACTTGACTATAGGTGAATAACCAAAAGAGCACGTTGCCTAACTGGGTGAACAGGTTGCATGTCCGTGCTTCGGATACGTAAGCCCCCCTCCTAAGATTGGGTCTAGCATCACCACGAGGTTTGAGAACTTGGATTGACTGGTTATTAAAAGGGCAAGCATGGGATTTGTGGGAGGATCGTTTATCGTTTATATGGAACCTTGTTCTTTTGTTCGCATATGGCCGTAGGTTGTCTGAGGCACATATGCCAACACGTCCGTCAATTTGCGCCAAACTGAAAAGAAAAGAGAGGCGGGAAAAGGTAAATACAAAAAGCACAAAAAGCAAACAAATGCTTGAATAAAATTTTATACCGGAGACGGGTAAGTGCCAGTGGTAGGTGCGCTGCACATCGTTTCCTTCTCCGCACCCAATAAACGGGGACTCGCCGGTGATGTTAGTGCTTACACCTGACTCCTCAGGGACGTGGTAACACGCTGATAAAATGAAGAGATATTCAAGTTGTTTACTTAGCGAGACTAGCTGCTGTTGGGACTTGGAACTTGAAAGTTGGAAGTTTGAACCCATGAAAACGAAGCTAAGAGTAAAGAGTCAGGTAGGTTGTCAGCAAGAAATCAGTCCAGAGTCCAGATCATGGTAGTGAAACGGGATGACGGGATATTCCTGAGTCAGAATGGTCATGTTAAAGGTTATACCAAATATACAGTACTTCCAGTACATATCTATTTAGTGTAAATGTTCACTGGGCGTGTTATTCCCGGTGTCCCGGTGTTGGCAGGCTTGGAAATCGGGCAAATATCGATGGAGCGTTCATCCTGAACTTCTCTGAAAACTAGGTCTACGCAGCGAACGGCCGGATTGATTATTACATTAATTGTCCGAGTCATTCAAAAAGCCTGATTGCTAGTCCGAGTGCGGAATGGCAATGTTGGTATGCACGAATTGAATCGAGTCAAGAACATTGGAACAACAGCCGCACGTTGCAACGATAGAGAAAGGACATGATTCAATTGTTATCATGCACCTAGGCCATGGAGCACAGCACACCGACTTCAAGAGCAATAATTAAACTCAAATCATACAAAGTAGACTCAATGAGGAACTCTGGCCGCCAGGGGAAGGCTAAAACAACACTAAGTCGTAAGCCGTTGTTGGCCCGCGGAGTTTAATGCCCACTAATTAATCAGTTAGCACATCAATAGCAGCGTTTGTAGCCTAGAAATTAACCTCTTGCGGTTAGAGATGCTCCGTTCGGGGTCGTTATTTACCCTTTTTAGGCGCGACGGGGGTGAATTATATGTGTACCTGACGCATGGCCAGTCAGTCTTAACGGTCATTGTTGGTCAATTCGTGGCGTTGCACGGTAGAGATACTTGATGGGCCTGGCTCTGGTTAGATAGCACCACGCATGAATCTGGTTTTCTGTACATATACTTGCATCCTGATGGACCAATGAGTCAATGACTTGGTTGGCAGCTGTCAGAGACTTGTCCGCTAGTCGCTTATCGGGGCTTGCGACGCGGGTTGGATCTGGTATCACTGTGCGCATCCTGCTGGATTCAATCAGCAGCACACTACGTTTTTTATGTCAAGCGTTATTCAAAATTGATCTAAAGTATGGGAGCATGAAATTCTCATATACTGAGCGTGTTGGGGAATTGCCTAATCGGGAGAAAACCACATCACTTGGGGCGAGGCTTGGCAGTCACGCCGCCCTCTTGCCCTTTCTGTGCTTTCTTCCGCTGTCCACTTTCGACCTCACGTCTTCCGTTTCCAGCTTCTCAGTCTTTATCTAACGACACTAATCGCGACACGGCTCGCAAAAACGTCAAGAGTTCAGAGTCCTCGCCCCAAAAAAAACCCAAAATTCGACACTGCAGAGCACGGCCGCAGTCCCCTCTTTAATGCCGCGCTAAAGCATTTAGGCTCGCTAAAGCGCGTACGCCAGGCGAGACGGTCCGACAGGGTGCATGTGTCGAACTTCTCACCCGAGGAATAGGAACGCGTGTGGTGGCAGCCCATTCCCAACCGACAGGAACGTTCGCCAGGGACCTTCCCAGCAGGCCTCGCACGAGCCAGCCCCCCTGTCCAAACTCCACTGGGCCAGCCCAGGTCCCGCTGTCGATCTCGGAGAGAAATACGCTGATGGGCGGACAGGGGCATGGCCGGGCCCTAGTGCCTCGTTCGCGACTCAAGCACGTCAATAACATGGAATGCCTCGGCCCTCTGCATCGTCGCTTGCATCGACGGCCAGTATGCCAGTGGACGCTCTGCCTGACTGATACTTTTCATCCGTCCTATCTAGAAAGGTGGTGGTGACAATAGTCGCGATTCCCGCGTGGACAACACCAACGGGTCTCCGCTTTTGCCAATCCAAAGTTCCAACAAAGACGGTGGATAATGAATCGCCAGCCGCGGTGGATCTGGGCAACCCGCTTGCTCTCAGACGCTAGCGAACACGTAAAATTCGGCCGGGTCCAACGTTTGTCTTAGATTGGCATCTGAAAGCATCCTAGCTGCGACTCCACTTCATGCAAGAAACTTGGAATAAAAGCAACATGGTTCGCCGTTGACGGGTTTAATAAACACAATAATATATGGAGGACGTGCATACCGAGTATGTCGACGATGATAAATCATACCGACTGTTGATTATCATCCAATATACATCTATCAGCCTGGCTGATTTGGCATACCCCGGGTTGAGATCGGCCCATTCTATCCCTGTCGACGCTGGGAGTGGGAGGACCTCATGCGTTGTTGAGAGTCGGCAGAATGGCTTCCGGTCACGCCAGTGCCGCGGCCATAATGGCCGTCATCTGGTCCCTTACTGCTTTGAGCACCTTGTTCATAGCAGCCAGGCTCTACACACGCTTGAGGATTGTGAATACTGTTGGCCTGGATGACTACATCATGTCTGGCTCGCTGGTGAGATGAATTGATATCCTAGGCCATGGCAAAGACTAATACTCTTACATAGATATGTTGTTATGTCTTTGCCGGTCTGGTTTCTGCTTCTGTATATTGGGGCATGTCCCTGCATATGGACCAGTTGTCGTCAGTCCAGAAGGCGAACGCTATCTTCTATAGCTCTGCGTCGTTCACCCCCGGCATTTTATCCTTCATCCTCCCAAAGCTTGGTGTAACGGCACTTTTGGTCCGGATCTTGAACCCAACACGCCAATTCAAATGGGTTTTGTGGATCTTGGTCGGTGCCAGCAACATCTGCATCTTTGGCTGCGTTATCATTATGTATGCCCAGTGCAAGCCCGCTAAAGCTACATGGACGCTAGGGGTAACAGATGCCGTTTGCTGGAGTCCCTCCGTATTGGAGGTGTACTCGATTGCTGCTGCAGGTGCGAAGTCATTGTTATTTTACTTGGCGGACTGGACTAACGAGCATAGGGCTGTCCGGCTCCGTCGATTTATTCCTGGCCATATATCCCGCCACCGTGCTTTGGAAACTGCAAATGAACCGGAAAAAAAAGATTGGTCTCTCCGTCACTTTGGGCTTGGGTGTCGTGTAAGTACTTGGGTGGTTTTGGCATTTGTGGAGTTTTCCTAACTGATATAGTGCGTGCGGAGTTTCCATTGTCAAGGCTACACGGTTGACTGGTCTTTTAGACAAGTCGGACTATACTTGTACGTTCTACAGACACAGTAGCTTTGGCAATTTACTCACAATACTCGCAGATTCCTCTTCTGAAATTTTCTTATGGACGAGGTGAGTCTCAGACACATCAAAAAAAGTTGAGCATGGAAACTGACTAGCGCAGCATTGAAGCAAACACTATTATTCAAGGTGCCTGCGTCCCCACTATTGCTCCCCTCGTTGAGTCCGTATTCGGCAGAAAACTATTGTATAGTCGATACGCAGAACATTCTTCATCGTACCTCGGCGCCAGCAGCAGCGCAAGGAAAGGCAGCCATAACGCTGGAAGCAGTTTGAGGAAACCGAGTATCCCAACTTCACAAAAGTGGCCGTCGGCGACGGTCTCGAGCAGCTGTAACCGCATGTCGGATATCGAAAGCCAGAAGAGCATTTGCGATGACGAGATTCCCCTTGCCAATATCACGAGAAAAGACGAGTTTAGCATTCAATACGAGCCTGCTACGGAACAGGGTCTGGACGATGTCAGAGATGGCCGGCCTCCGTCGGCTTGGCGAAAGAGCTTTTTGAAATACGGACCGCCTCCGTGAGACTTTTATCTAATGACTAATGTTACCACATTACTGCTGCTTTTGGTAACCCCAGGCCAACAGCCCCTCCATCCTTCCGTTGGAGGCGTGCCGATATAAAATCCAGGGGATTACTTTTCATCGCTCTTGACCTGCTTAAAAACTTCCAAAAACTGGGATGGGTCTTCGGCGCCCTCGACTACATATTTGCCCTGGATGGTGAAATTGGGGACGCCCGTGACAAACTTGGCCTTGGCCTCATTCGCCTCACGATCAACCTCCTTGCCAGCCTCATCGGAATCTAGCCATCCCTGCACAACATCCTTGGGCAGCTGGGCCGCCGACTCGGTGGCAGCTTGCAACAAGACGGCCTTGTCTGTGATATTCTTCTCTTCCTCGAAGTACGCCTTGAACAGAGCCTCCACGACCTTGCCTTGCTTCTCGACGCCATAATTTTGGCCGGTCAAGTACACCAGACGATGCGAGTCCTTGGTCTTGCCAGTGTTTCCGCCATAGGCAAAGTTGATGCCCTCACTGGCACCGACAGCGCTCAGTCGCGCGAACATGGCATTGACGCGCTGCGGCCCGCCGAATTTGGTCTCGTACATTTCCCGTTTATTGATGCCTGGGTAAGGCGCGCCGTCCGGGTTGAGATAGAAGGCATGCCATGCGATGGAGAAAGTGTCAGCCGGGTTGGACTGAGTGTGTTGCGCAATGGCTTTGGAGAGACGTCGATGGCCAATGTAGCACCACTACGATTGTCAGTCAATCGCTTTCATTCGCAAGAACGGTCATTGCTAAGAAGAGGAACAAAGAGAAGGAAGACCGACAGGGCAAACAGTATCCGAAACAATGTCGATTTTGAAGTTTGTCATTTTGGTCGCAAAGTTTCTGGTTATCGTCGCCAGCTTGACTATGATGTATATTGTATGTTATAAATAGTGTAAATCTGTTAGTTAAAAAAATGTACTATACGTGACTTGGTGATGCTATGCTTTGCTGAAGATGGGGTGCTGGGAAACCCCGGCTTTATAAATGCGAGCGC
>CVMT01000001.1:1798916-1811151 GCA_000985935.1 Talaromyces islandicus | reverse complement strand
ACTAATTTGTCTTGTATTTGTAAGATGGGAGAATCGCCTGGTGGGGCCGCTTCTGGTATCTGCCGCGGCTCAGCGGTGTCTTATTAGTGGCTTTGATATGCGTCTCTCCTGTTGGCTAAATTCATCGTAGCCCTGAAATCAGATTCGCTAGCATATTAGGAGTAATTTCAATGGTCTATCCTCAGCAAATTGTATCCGTTCTATGTTAACTGGCGCAACCTTTGAACAAAAGAATAGTTGTCCCGGGGCCCCTATATATGGTTATCGAACCTCCGGCCGAGTTACGCCAAGCCTTGTAACTTGACCCTATGTAACTCACTTGGGCAGGCGGTAAGCTGGTCATCCATTCTCGGCAGGTCAAGGGTCTGAGAGCCGAGATAAACTGCTAGTCTAATGTTCCTGAGGACCGTTAATATGGCGTTTTCTTTTTGATTAGACCAATGAGGCTATTTTCGATGATATGGTTTACCTTTGGAAGTTGGATATGTTCTCGGATGCCTTGGCTGCCATGGCTGGCCAGTCGGCCTCCTGTTAGAGATGTCGAGACGGTACGTTGAGACTCTTTCTCACCTTGGATACCGGAATCTAGTCCAATGTTGATTGAACAATAGGTAGACGGAGAAAGGAACTTAGGCGGTGGTGGTAGTAGTGGTAGTGTTTGCCATTCAGACGGAATCGAACCTAATACGGTGATCTATTCCAACATGAGGGATGCTCAAGGAGAACTTATCTCGGGAGGTATTACTGAGATTGTGGAACTCCTTGACGACGGAACTGCGCTCAAGGCACCATATCCAGACGGTGATGTTGAAGATCATATCCTAGATATTGCCAAAGAAGCCAGCATTTACCGTCGTATTGGACCACATGAGAGGTTTGTTCGGATGTTAGGTCACTCTAGGGAAGGACTTGTTAATGAAATACGGCGATTTAAAAGCCTATATTCAGAAGAACTACAGCTCAATATCGAACAATATGAAATTAAAATGGGCATACCAAGTCGCGGAGTCTGTCGATATTTTACATAAGAACGGGGTCATCCATTGTGATATCAAACCACGAAACTTTCTGCTCGACGCAACGCTTGATATCAAGATCATTGACTTGTCTGGCTCTTCTTTGGATGGGTCAAAGCCAACATCTGGTGAAGGAACCCGGTTTTACCTTCCACGGCACTGTAGAGATCAGCCGACAGTGGCCACTGATCTTTTCGCGCTGGGGTCGACTCTTTACGAGATCTTTCAAGGCAACAGCCCCTATGCAGAGACCCCGAGTGATGAGGTTGAAAAGCTCTTTACAAAAAAAAGAATTTCCTGATATTTCCGAGGTCCTATGTGGACAAACTATCAAACAGTGCTGGTTATCTCAAGTTGATTCAGCGGCGGATGTGCAGAGTGCCATTCGATATCTCATTTCCCGCACGGTTTAACGTCGACTGTATCCCTCATCTCGATGGCCTGGACACTGTTCAGGGTATGTCAACTGGCCCGTCGGTTTATCCTTAGGGTCTGGACAGTCCACACCGCTCTGTCTTGCCTGGGTACACCTGTGCAGAGTTCTGGAAACTCTTGATGCCTGGACGAAGGAAAGCCAAGGCCGAGGGTTTAGTGAGTCAAAGAAGTAACTAGTAACGTAGAATGGTTAACAGAGAATAGGTCACATCTCACGCTCAATAATTTTTCCAATAGGTGCCACCGTATGGAAAGTAAGGCCCGCGAATTTGACAGTTGTTATTGGAATATAGCCCATGAGGGGGAGGAGAAGAAGAGGGGAGAAGAGGAAATGCAGGGTATTTATGGCTTAAAGAGCCAGACGCTGCTCCTCCAGACAAGTTGACTGCTTTGGGTAGCGCCTCAGTGCCGAATAAGCATGACGAATGCACAATGTTCTAAAGACGTTCAAGAGAGTGAAGAAAAGAAGAGTAAAAAGCAGTATCATCATTATTATTAGACATGTATTCGGCAGGATGCCTTGATTCAAATACCACAGAAAAGAATATCAATACGCCAGCCCGTACGTAGTTGGATGACTTATCAACATGCAATTTTACACAAATCGACGCCGAGATACTCCAACAATGCATCATCTATCATGACAGAAACAAGAAAAAAACAAGGGGAAAAAATACAAAAGTTACATAGGATGGGTTTGCCGCAGTTTGAAATTAGGCATATAATCAAACCAATTCGTCTGCGGATTATATCGGTACGCTTTGAAATCCACACCGTACGGCTTGGGCTCGAGCATATACAGGACACCCAGCGGCACGTCCAGGCTGGCGACCTCGTCGCGGTCGAGACCGAGAAAGTAGGCAAGTAGCACGCGCGCCACAGACCGGTGTGTCACCAACAACACATGGTCTGTAGTGCGCTCAGCCTCGACGATGACGGTGCGCAGCCGGTTAATGACATCGAGATACCCTTCGCCGCCGGGGCCTGGGTAGCGGTACTGCAGCTTTTCCTTGCGTCGGCTCTCGTACTCGTCCGGAAAGCGTTCTTTGATTTCTTCGTAGGTCATGCCTTCCATTTTGCCTGCATACAGCTCGTCGAGCATACGCATTTGCTTGATATCGTAGTCATCGTCGTTGAAGTACGACGTTGTCTGAATCGCTCGTTTCATCATCGATGACCATACACAAAAATTGCGTGGTCGATCTCGTGTGCCATACGACGGGTTGGGCGGCGTGCTGTCACCAGGATGTGGTGGGAAATGGCTTGTCATGGCCTTTTGCGCCTGATAGTCCTCCCACACGCGTCTCTGATGGTCAACAAACCTTGCCAGCGCCTCACCGTACTTGTGTCCATTTTCACTCAGATCCGAGTCGCCACCGATGCGACCCATTTGGTTATCCACGCTTTCGCCATGCCGTGTAATCCAGATCTGGCGTGGCGATAGGTTGAAGTTGAGCAGATAGTAGACAACCTGTGACGACAGAAATCCATTCGTTTGGTGGGCGACCACTTTGCGGCCCACGTCAATCATCTGTACATAGGGCATGTCGTTTTGCTCCTCGTACTCGCCGACGGGCACGTAGGACTTGTCGTACATTGCGACTCGCTTCTTGAAGTCTTCCAATGCTTTAACCGGATCCTGATCATGATAGTCGGGACCGGAAAGCTTCAATCGCATGTTTGACTCCAACAAGACAGGATCCACACAGCGGCTTTCCAAAAACAAAACTCCTAGCTCTGGCCCAGCTCGCTCGCGGATCCGGTCCATGACAGATTTACGGCGTTCAAGTGTGCTGTTGGTAGCGTCCAAAATGCCAACACTGCCACCCTGGTCCAGGATGTAGTCTAGCAGCTCGTCCAATGTAGCCAGGGCGACTTGGTCTCGGAGCTGCACTGCCTGCTGGTTTTTGGGATCAAAGAAATTGGCGGACTGGTCAATGGATTCGCGCTTCATCTCAGTCTCGCTCTGGCGCTCCACCTTGGGCGTCAAAGGTTGTGGCGCGGTCTGAGAGACATGTTCACCGTTGACCAGTATTTCTGTAGGAACAGCTGGAGGAGGAAGCGAGTCGGCCACTTCGGCCGGAGGTGAAGTGATAGAAGGCATGGGATTGCCCACGCTAACGCTCATCTTGCGGACCGAGTCGACGAGTTCTTTATCAATCACGCTCTTGGTGCGCTCCTTGACTCGCACCATTGAGGGTGAAGGGGAGTTACCAGCAGCCAGCCGCCGCCGCTCGCCCACGTTGAATATGCGAGTATCATGTTGCAACCAGTTCAGATAACGAGCCATCTTCTTCGTTATGTAACTCTTGCCTCGGGCCGGCAAGCCGACCATGACGATGACCAGCTTAGAGCCAACATCGCGCTCCGGAATGCGGCCATCAGGCGAGACTTTTGACCGAGTCAGTCCGGGAATGTCGAGAGTGGTTGCTCGTGGTTTGGGGGTTAAAGCAGTGGACGCGGCGCCTGACGATGTAGGAGTATGAATCTGAGCGCGACTGCAAAATAACCAAGTTAGCACAGTGGCCAATAAGTATACTATCACATGCTGATAAGTGACGAATAGTGGCAATGGAGGCTTGTGCAACCTAACAGGGTTGGCATGCAGCAACAGCAGCACTAAAAAGCGACGATCTGCCGGTGACGTGCATTGCGGTGCGGGACTCGTTCGCGATCAAACGTGGCGAACGGAGGAAGATAGAAAGGAAAGAAAGGACGGAAAGGGACAAAATAGGCTCCAGGTAGACACGCCAGAATCAACTTACATCTGCGGGGAGCTTGGAGCGGTTGAAAGCGGGGTGTCCGATAGAGCCATCCCGACGCCGTCCTTGGATGGGCGGCGTGGCGAGAGGGACGAGACAGCGGGCTTGCTGTTGGCTTCGGCATGCAGCTCGCTGCCAAGCGCTCGTCCTATCACAGTCTTCGGCGAAGTTTTCGAGGAAGTAGACCGCGGTCCGTTGAGAGGTCTGCCGGCATTCAGGGTGGGCGCAGAGGTCGGATGATGGTCCCGCGGGGGAGGAGAATGCGGCGACGACGACGAGGAGGTTGCGACGTCCATGGTTGGATCTGGTCCTTATTATATAGTAATGCGGTGCGATGCGCGCCCCAGCAGCACGACGCTGCCTAGGCTTGAGGCGATCCCAGTGTGGAGTGGGTCTGGCGACAGGAAAATCGAGCTGCAAAAGCAGATTGCGATAGCGTGCGTCGGCGTTGAGACGATAAGCGGGGAAGGGAAAAAAAAAGATGACGATAGCAGTGTCGTCGGGCAATTGGCGAGCACCAGGCAGAGGAACTCTCCAAGCTGGTGTCTGCGACGTGAGCAGCTTTTTCCTTCTTCAGAGATCACGGCCTGCAGCTGGACTGATGACGGTCGAAGTCGAGGTCGATGGCAATGCGATGAGGTTGGTCGCGTTTAAGTTGCTTGAGCTGAGCCTGTCCGTCGATGAGTCAGTCTCCTCCTTCGCGGCGGGCGGCGGCCGCCCGAAAACAACGGGGCTTGCCACTGACCGGCTTTTAATAATGATGTAGTGTTGCGTCGCTGGATGGCGATCTGTCTGGACACTGAGTCGCCCTGTTGTGCGTATTTCAAGAAGACGAGAATATGCAGGCGTCTTGTAAGAATCCTTCCTTATAAGACGACCAGCAAGCAGCCCGGGTTGGGCGGCTTGTGACTCTGCTGTCTGTGGTGACTGGTGAGATCTCCTTGTCGCACCGTATTCCGTTGAATTATTTGTGGACCGGACCCAACGCAAAGGGCCAAGCTGGAGATCGCCAAGCAGGGCGTGCGACAGGTGTCCTTGTTTCGCGTCTTGGTTCGCTTCTTGTGGTATAACCTGCTGTAAATAGCTGTAAATAGCAAGCAGCACTGGCTTCTCTGATGCCGCGGAGAGTCGTGCTCCGTCTGGGCCGGGGTAGAAGAATAAGATTATTCCAAATAGTAATCCACTACTACGTACTATTTCTTGAAACATAAATAATATTTGATTATTTATAAAAAATAGGAGATGATTGTTTATTGCAAACAACACGACTCATTAACAGACTAGATTCCTGCCCCTTTCTAACTGATAGCTGCGAGTATGTGTCCAATATACGTACATCACCAGCATCCCGGGCTCATATCTCCATAAAGCCGGCACGTAACCCCGGTCGCAGTATGTCTTCACCGAATCAATCTCGTCTCACTCAGCACTGGATCCAGGTGTTGGAGGTCAGCTCTCCAAGCAATCCTGGGCAGTGATCCCTTGCAGCGCCTCGTTGGCAGCCGTGTCCCTTTTGTTCGCACCGAAGAAGCGTGTTCATCCATATTGAGATATTATCTCGACGGTGCACAAGGACACCGGCTGGGCCAAAAGGCATCGGGCCAATTGATAATGATCTCGGAGACCGAGCCCTCATTGCGCTCTTCGCCTCACCTGCTTCGTTTTTCCCTCACGCGCCAAGGCTGTGTGTACGACAGTTTCCAGCGACCACCACTCTCAGCGATCCATTATTCCACTCCCCAATAATGCTGGAGCGGGCTTGGCTGAATTTTCCACCCCTGTCTTGCTGGCCGCCAAGTATTTGATTATCGATTGTCGTGTTGTTGGCCATTCGACGCCTCGTTTCCGCCCGTCTTGGCGGAGCTGATCAACGATTCAGAATTGAGGCTGTCAGTCGTCAGACGATGTCTGACACACTGGCAAACAGGAAGACCATGGGTAATCCTACCCGCCCCAGGGATGCTTCATTTATTCATCAGCCCATTGGAGCAGGCTTCCTCACCTCCCAAGCCGCATAGTAAGACCGATGAGACAGGCATAGGCGGCGATACTGAGCGCCGTCAACACAACCACTGCATTTCCGCTGGTGCGGAACCTGCGGCGATGCAGACCGTCCTCTCCAATCTCTGAGAAGAACTGCCTGTTGCCCTGCTGACGACGAAACAAGCTGATCAGCAGCACGCCCGTACCGTAGACTGCGAACAAAGCACCGATGCCGTAGAACTCCGCGGTGAACACTTTGAGCACGATGAGCGCGAATGAAAACTGCGACAGGGCGGTGCGGACGTAGGCGCCCTCGAATGTGCGTTGCGCGGCGCGTACTTCGACCATCTCGTCCGACGTGAGCACCGCCGACCGCGCGCGGTGCATGCGCAGTCGGTATCGGTCTCCTGCATGCCACTGGTCCTGTCAGCTCTGTCTGATAGTATCTATACCCGGTGTGTATGTTGTTGGAACAGACGTACTTCGAACATGATGAGTATCTGGATTGTCGGTTCAATGTGTAGTTGGCAAGAAGCAAGAAGCGAGAAGCGAGAAGGAACGAGCAGAGTTTGGCAGGCGGGGGCGTGTTGCAGTCAGGTGCGCCTTCGCCTTCGCCGTCGTCTCGCTGCTCCGCTTTCCTTCCTCGATTTTCCGCTCTCCCAGTGCCCTCTGCCACCCAAGCACGGTCGGTCTCAATTGACACCGTGAAGCTATCCAGAAAACCTGCAAATCGACTATGCTTGATAGTCCTGGCCGGCTAATGAGTCTCGGAATTCGGGTCAATTGCCGACGAGAAAAAGTGGAACTGGGGTTTCTCCACCAACGAGGAGTCGCGCAATTGGGGAAGTCGGCATGATTCCCGACCTTTGATGAAAGATATCTTGGATTTATCTCTTCCTCGCTACATCTTTTCATCTTTTGTTCATGTCTTTTCTCCCTCCTCCATTGTGAGTACCAGCTGAGCGGCGTCAAGATGAGCAAAGTATTCGACGCGGCGGAAGGTATGCCTCTTATGTTACTTCCCCGCATCAATGGATGCTGTGTCTAATGGATAGCTAGTCGCCAAGCACAATTCAGCTGAAAGCTGCTGGGTGGTTTTGTATGGAAAGGTTTACGATGTAGGAAAGCATTGATAGACTGATGTTTTCTCCGCTGACGTTATAATATAGGTCACCGACTTCTTGTCCAGCCACCCTGGTGGTGTCAAAGCCATCCTCAGACTGGCCGGCGCCGATGCCACAGAAGAATATGACCCAATCCACCCACCTGGCATTCTAGAAGAAAACCTCAAGCCCGAGGCGCTCTTGGGTACCATTGACCCAGAGACACTACCGAAGCCCGCCGCCGGCGAGCAGTCCCAAGGCGAAGCAGAGGGACCACCGCCCATGGAATCCCTCTTCAACTTGGATGAAATCGAACAGGTGGCTACCAAGCAGGTTAGCCGAAAGGCATGGGCCTATTACTATTCTGCGTCGGACGACCTGGCTACGAAGCGCTTCAACACTGAAGTTTACCGTTCCATTCTCCTTCGGCCCCGAGTTTTCATCGACGTTGCCAAATGCGACCTCTCCACATCTGTGGTCGGACAAAAAATTGGGCTACCGATATTTGTAGCGCCAGCTGCCATGGCCCGCCTGGGTCATCCCGCAGGTGAGGCTGGCATTGCCGAAGCTTGTCGCAGTTTTGGCGCGATGCAGGTCATTTCAAACAATGCGTCAATGTCGCCAGAGCAAATTGTTGAGAATGCCGCCCCAGATCAGGTCTTTGGATGGCAACTATATGTCCAGGTAGACCGAAAGAAGAGCGAAGCAATGCTGGCTCGCATCAACAAATTGAAGGCTATCAAATTCATTGTATTAACGCTCGATGCGCCAGTGCCGGGGAAACGAGAAGACGATCTCCGAAGTGATATCATAGCCAGCATACCAGCCAGCTCCAGAGTAGTCACCAAAAAGGAAGAAAATCAGAGCGACACTCTACCAGACGGAACACCTGTGCCCAAGGAGGGAGGTGGCGGTGTCGGAGCCCAATTGTTTGCCGGTACAGAATGCTCACTCACATGGAAGGAAACCCTTCCTTGGCTTGCCAAACACACAGACTTGCCAATCATCCTCAAGGGCCTACAAGCACACGAGGATGCCTATCTCGCTTCACAGTTTACACCCCAGGTTAAGGGAATTATCCTGTCGAACCACGGCGGGCGCGCGCTAGACACTGCCCCACCGGCCATACACACACTACTCGAGATCCGGAAGTACTGCCCTGAGGTTCTTGAGAAATTGGAAGTCTGGGTCGATGGTGGTGTTCGACGAGGCACCGACGTCGTCAAGGCTTTGTGTCTGGGCGCAAGGGCTGTCGGTATTGGTCGACCTGCACTATGGGGATTAGGTGCTGGAGGTGTTGCTGGTGTGCACAGAACGCTCGAAAGTAAGACAATATGCACCCGCTTTGGAACCCAATGCTAATAATACATAACAGTTTTGGCAGAAGAAACGAGAACATGCATGCGTTTGTTAGGTGTCGAAAAGGTGGAGGATCTTGGTCTTCAACATGTAATCCCCCAACTCTTTCTTTTGATCAAAAAATCGACACTAATTCTTGAATAGATCAATACTCGGATCGTCGAACAGCAAATCTACGATGGGCCGTCGCAACTGGGCGGCCTGGTCTCCCAATTGCGCGCCAAATTATGAGTGTAGATGATGAACATGAAAAGCATTATTTGTTCAGCAGCGTCTATTGTGAAATCTCGTGTGTAAATTTACGATACCTCTTAAGTCTAGACAATAACATATGGATAGACACGTATTTTAATTGTTTCAATCTTGAAAACATTAATAATGTAGTACGTATTAGGATTGAATCCACTTGAGGATAGGACTAGGGCAAGAAGGCCCAGTGACGCAACCCCTGTTTGCGCCTGCTTCAGACTTCAACACGCATCAATTCTCAGCTCTCACCAAGACCGTCATCTCATAATTCATTTCCATCACCAATTATGCTGCCGCTGCGAATGGTGCTCTATACAAGGAAAAAAAAATACGGTGTAGTGACATGCTATAGCTCATCAGAGTGTGATATGACGAATACCTAGCACAACTCTTCCAGGTCTAGCTCTGATCGGGGGAAGAGGAAAGAATACCACGTGTAAACAAAGCCAATGCAGCACACAGCAGCGTGTGGTACAAGGAAACCACTTGTCCTACCGTCTCTCCTTGACTGATCTAAACCAGGACGCACGTCCCGACCATTTTGATTTCGGAGGAAAATTGCGTACATGCTTTGTTGATCCACAGGGAATAGCTAGGGCATGGAATACGTAGCCTCTAGTGGAGTGCTTTGACGATTGGTCGACATGCAAACATTCTATAGTCCCAACTGACTGGACTTGGTCGATATTTTAAGAGCAACTCCTGTTGGGTATGATATCCTCATCAAAATGACGCGCTCAGTCTCACAATTTTCATAGAAATCCCAACAGCAGAGGGATAATTTCCCGTCAAGAGCTCTCCCAACTTACTTACATACTCACGATCAAAGTCGTGCCTGGGTACGTACTGGTGTGTGGTATTAATGGTCACACGATTGCTGGTGCTGTGCTTGTCCCGAAGTGTCTGGAATGCGGAGTCCGCGTTGATATCTGGATGGATCCAGCCAACTGTCCCGTACGGCTACACGGCAGTAATCCTGACCAATAATCTATTCCAATGACACGAAGCCTGGGCCAAGGAAATTTCCGCCGTGGCCAGGCGCGTTTGGTGTAGCCTTGTATTGCGCAGACAAGAGGAGTTTGACTTGACATTGACACAAATACCGGATACCTGAATTCGCCACGTCTCCATTCAGTATATTTCCTTCAATCTGCTCACAAGCATGACATATAGACAATGGGAGTTTGCATGAACGGGGCACTGTACGGAGGTAGCCTTACTTCCGGGCTCAAGCCGTAAGGGCATTCCAAGCCCACTGGATTGTGTCTGTGGTACGCGCTTCAACCCAATCCGCAATTCTGTACTAAGCTTCAAATTAGTAGTACCCAGTAAAAGCTTTCAGGAGCCAGTCTCTGAAATTGTTGGTGCTACATTGCAAGCTTAGTGGTGGCCCTGTACCCGTTCTCACAGTAATGTATCCTTGACTGATCATTACCAATTCAGGAATGCTCCTCTTTCTAATGATAGAGAATAGCACCGACTTGGCTCGTCATAAGGAATGTATACCAACACACCCTTATTCATGAGCCCCGGACGTGTAACCTTGGCCAATTACAGCCTACAGAGAGGAAAAGACTACGAAATAATGCCATGCTATGTCGTCTTCACGCGGATCAATTCGCCCAATTTGAGCTTAGCGAAGACGTGCTTATCTTGGACTTGCTAAAAATTTCAGAATATGCAACGACCCAGTTGTGTCCGAGGCACGGTGTTGCGCAAGCACGCGACTCTTGCGCTTATGTGCTGCGTTTTAACTACAGTATGAGCATTTTGATAACCACCCCTTTATTAAACCGGAAAGAAGTTGCACTCCAAGCAAGGAGTCATCTTCTTGTATTTGACCTGACCTCTTTTCCGGTTATGACGTGGAAGCTCCGACCCCTACGAAATTTGGCATTTTATCACTCATCTCATGAGAACCTTTTCATAGAGAACTACAGCTCTCTTTCCTTTGCTCATTCTATGAGTAAATTTTCCCAAGGGAACGCATCGGAGGATAGATATGTCTGTCGACGACAGCAAGGGTCACGATGCATTTCAACCAGAAAAGAAGCGTAGATTGATAGGCTACCTATGGGATACCTTTGACAAACCGCCTGCCGAACGACGACTGCTCACGAAGCTCGACGCTGCGCTGCTGTGTTTTGGGGCAGTGGGTAAGTATTTTTTTTTTTTTTTCAAAATAAAATTTATCTCTTTGTTAGCTTGTGTCGCTTACGTTTGCACTCAGGTTATTTCGTCAAGAGCGTGGATCAGTACAATATTAACAATGCTTTCGTCTCGGGAATGTACGTTTGATGAGAGAATATACCGCTGGGAACATGAGCTTATGAGGTTGTGAATCAGGAAGGAAGACTTGGGCTTATTTCAAAACCAACTGAACTATATCCAGACAGCGTGGTCTCTGGGGTACATGGTGGGCCAGATCCCAAGCAATATTATTCTCAGCCGTGCACGACCGAGATACTGGATACCGAGCTTAGAGGTATTGCCACGATGACTACGATTCGGAGCTGATTGACTGACCTTGAGCAGGTCTGCTGGTCTGTTCTGACACTCTCGTTGTCGAGGTGTAACCACGCTTACCAATTCTACATCATCCGGTTTTTGGTGGGTGAGTATACAACGACCCCTCATAATCGACATTAGAAAAGCTAAGAGGAGAAAAAACAAAGGCCTCTGTGAAAGCGGGTATTACCCAGGTATTCAGCACTCACTTGGCTCCTGGTATCGACGCGATGAACTCGGAAAGAGGGCTTGTATTTTGCAAACCTGCAGCGCTGTTGGCCAAATGGTTTCGGGTTATATGATGAGTGGCGTATACCATTTGGGAGGCTATGGAGGACACAAAGGCTGGCAATGGTATGGCGACGAGTAGTTGCATGGTTCGACTTGCATTATAGACTTATAAACTCTTTCCAGGGCTTATATCATTGATGGATCTATATCCTTGCCGATGGCTATCGCTGGGTTCTTTTTGCTCCCTGATGTGCCTGAGATTACCAAGTCATGGTATCTCAGCGAAGAGGTATGTTCACTTTATTCCTTTTTAGGCCCTGCCTAATGAAGCAGGAAATCAAACTTTCCCAACTGCGAATGCAACTGGAAGGCAGAAAGCCGCGATCGAAATACACCAAAGCTAAACTAAAACGGATCTTCACATCCTGGCACATTTATCTAATGTCCATGGTTTATGTGTTTGTGGATTTCTCCACCAGATGTTATTGAATAATTGTGTTGACCAGAGTTTTAGGGCTTTCAATAATGGAAACACACTCACACAGCCAGTGTTTCAACAGTATGTTCTGTCTTCCCCCCCCCCCCCCCC
>CVMT01000001.1:1754207-1798588 GCA_000985935.1 Talaromyces islandicus | reverse complement strand
CCCCCCCCCCCCCCCCCAAGGGAACATTGATGCTTACCAGCATAGATTTCTACGCAATTCGAAAAATCCACAATACTCAGTCTCACAGGTCAACAACTATGCGACAACAACATCAGCAATGCAAGTCTTTATGACCATTGTTTATGCCTGTAAGAAATAAAACGGTTCAAAAACTGAAGCTTTGCTTATCTGCCTTTCCAGGGTTGTCCGACACAGTTCTCAAAGGCAGCCGGTGGCCGCCTCTTGTATTCGGAGGAGTGAGTTGGCAAATCTTTCAGAAAAGAAATCGTTCTGACAAATGTAGTTTGTAAATATAATTTGCTACGTCTCACTAGCTGTGTGGAATGTCCCCAAGTGGTGGAAATGGACATGCTTCATTTCCGCCGGGGCAGGGTATGGTTTGGGAGGGTTATGCATGGCGTAAGTAATCTTCTCAACCCCCGCAAAACACATACATTATTGCAAGGAGTACTTGTACTAAGCGTGATTATCAGCTGGGCCAACGAGGTCTGCGAACGAGACAGCGAAGAGCGCGCCATCACCCTCGCGGCCATGAACGAACTCGCCTACCTTCTGCAAATCTGGCTCCCGCTGATCGTTTGGCAGCAAGTTGACGCGCCACGGTACTTTAAGGGGTATATTACTGTATCCTGCATGTCCGTCGTTCTCATCGTCATGACCCTCGTTGTTCGCCGTCTGCACAACCGAGAAAGATCGACTGGGCTCGTACGGCGCCACCAGGGCCCTGTTATCGACAGCTGTCTGCAGCTACAAACTCACCCTCATAATCTGCAGCAGGACGAAAAAATCAAGGGAGATACTACTGATACTGACCAAATCCATACTTCTCCGACCGCGTCTGATCTTGAGTTGGCAAAGTCAATGGCAGTGGTATCAACTGTCTCCTCGCCGCTATCCCCAGTCTCAAGCTCGTCGATATCAACGACGCCGACAGTGGTGGCGAAAGAGTCTCGTCACAGAGAGGTGCTGTCGCCAACGGAATCTGTCGATATTGAGATGGAGATTCGTCCATCGAGAATTGTTTGAGCGGTGGCTTGTGTCGGGGATAGCTAATACGCGGCTGCTAAAGCATCTCTCAGCGTTTTTCTCAAGCAAAATGATGTCGGTATGTGTCTCTAGCTCGTCCATCCGCTCGGTTTACAACCTGACTGTTAACTTACGTAGTATCTAGGGGAGAGAAGTGTAGGATATGTGTAACTCAGACATGTAGCATTGGAACAATTTTCTTAAAGGCGCATGATATGTATTTCTATTCTATGTTCTGTTCTGTCTTGTCTATTAATGAAATAGAAATGTTCATCACTGATAGCCCATCTCAACGGTCCACCTGTCTATCTTTCTACTACCCCACCGTCACACCTTAACACCGACATGCATAGTAACACCTGTGTAACAACTGGTATCTAAACAACTCCCCCTCACTGATGATTGACAGCTCGAACAGCCCAACCTACCTCACCCACTCTCAATCCGACGCATTCAGCGTCTCCGTGACCCTGCCATCTTCACCCAGCAGTCTCACCGGCCTTCTCGGCTCATGCACAGCATCCGGCTCCTGAACCGAAGGCGGCTCAACCTCACTCAGCACCACATTTTCCCGGCCCTCTTCTTGCTGCCCAGTTGCGGCAGCAACAGCAGCACTCTCCTGCAGCGAACCACGACTAATACTGGCCTCTTCGCTGTTAACATTGCCACCACCAATTCGAAACACTGGACGAGCAGGCATATCGCGTTCCGAGTGCTGTTGCTGCGCATCGCGTCCACGGTTTCGGTTTCGGTTGCGATTGTAGCGCAGACCTGGCAGGACTGGGGTGGTGGCGGTGCTGTGCGTGTTGTTTCTGCTCGGTATGCGGATTGGTTCGTTCTCGCTGAGGGCACTGGATATGGTGCGTGGGATGTGATATCCGGCTTTGCCGAGGGGGACGCTCAAGCCATGGACAACCTGGGGTAGAGCATATAAGAAGGGGTGGTCATATCTTTGAGGCTGTGTGCAACTTACGATACTGCAAATAACTAGAAACCAGACCACAAGGTAAGCTGCATCCGCGGCCTTCTTTGCATCGTCACGAATCTCCCCGTCGACCATCATCTCTTCAAGCAGAAACTGTCTGCAGACAGACAAATAAAAAATCGCACCGACGCCGATAGGCCCAAAGAAGCCCACAAAGGCGGCTTGCGAGAACTGCTCGATTTGGTGGATATACTTGTGCATAGCCAGAACCACAGGCAGTCTGCGAAATAGTAGGATCAAAATGCCCAGAGCGATTAGTCGATAGATGGGTATGATGTCGTTGTTGGCAAACGAAGCCCACGGACACACTGCCCCGAACCACATGAAGATGGCCAGATTGAGAAGCATATCGACAGTGGGCTGGAGAGAGTCGTCCATGGTTTCCAGGCGGAACCAGTCACTATCGTTTCATGTCAGTCTTTTGATTGGCAGATGTGTGCTGACAAGGCCTGACTTACTCATGTGTAAACACATTCCCAGCGATAAAACAGGCTAGCAGGTCATCAGTCCCAATCAAACCGCACGTTCCCATGATGAATAACTACCAACAAGTTAGCCATCATTTGACAATTCCTTACTTTTTCGTTAACTTACCCCGAGCGAAATCGCAAAAACAAGAAAACTCTCCCGATCCACGTATCGCTTCTCTTCCGCCCAATGCAGCAACTTCATAGACAACCAACCAACCACAATCCCGTATACAATACTCAACAGAATTTCATAGACCAACGTCTCATATACCCACAGAGCGATTGCCTTGCCGGCTCCACCGCTGAAGCCCGGGCCCTGAGTGTATTTCAAAAGATACAAGGCAATGAACAGGAACGGATAGCCCAGTCCATCATTGGCTCCAGACTCGGCGACAATAATCCGCTGCAGAGGCCGCGGCACATTCTTGTCCGCGAATTTACCCTTGACAATCGAATTCGACAGCACAGGATCTGTGGGCGTGATACAGGCGCCAATTGCCAGTGCTTGCACAATTGATATATTTGGGACCAATCCCCAAATAAGAAGACCACTGGAAATCCACATGATAGCCATTCCTGGGCCAAGAAGCAGCGAGAGACTCTTCCATTCGGTCTGGAGGTAGCGTCCCGGCAGCTGAACACCTGCCAGAACCAGTTGAACACCGAGAACTAGACGCGTAAAGTACATGGTGATTGTTTCCAGATTGGTCTCGGACCCAAGGGCATAGTCCATGGGCCTGATGAAATTGGCGCCATGGGGTGAAAAAGCAGTGCCGGCCAGCATTGATATTACTAGTTCATCTGTCAGGTACATGCCAATTCGGATATTACAGAAATATTAAAAACTTACATGCTTCGGACAGATAGAAACGTTCCTTGCATAGGTACGACACCAACCCGAAGAGGGTGATGAACCCGCCAAGGACGGAGCACACAATGTTGAAATTGGTGATCTCGAGGGTAGGCATTTTTCTTTTTTTTTTGGACAGTCGGATCCCCCCTCCCAAAAATCGGCTGAGCTTCACGTATTTTTAAGAATAAAGGAAAATACAACACGATTCTCGCTTCCTAGAGAGATATAGCAAAAATCGTTAAATAGCGAATGTTATTGAATCATGATTTTGGTCACAATATGCAGTAACAGCCGGCTCGCAGTCATGGGAAAACACGGCGTGGAAGGGTTCAAATGCGCCACTTTGGCAGCAATTTCTCTTTCCGAGTTGTATACAGGCAACTAGGTTTTGCTCACAGTCGTTCGGTTACCTGGGATCTTGAGGTTGATCGATGTAACAAGGATGTGAAATGATACTCGAAGAATACATCCGGCTTGCTTGTGACAGCGCCGCGCATGGGCGGGGCGCCCCACGTGCGGAGCTGGGCCTATCTGCATGCAGCTATCACGTGTAACGTGGTGAGGCCCAATCGGGGGTTTCTTTTTTTGGATTGAGGATGAGAGTTGAGCAGACATGCAGAGATTAAAGAAGCGAAAAATAGAGATTGTTATTCAGGAACGTGTCCTACATGCATGTACGGATGGTTGCATAGCATCAACTGATACCACACCCAGCGGGTCAAGAACATTTGAAGTTCAGTAAAGGTGAATTGAGAATGCACATGTGTTTGAATCGATGAATTAGTACGTTGATATAATCAATAAATACACCAGCACCAAAGGCCCTTGGCATCAATAGTCATAGTCATTATAGGTCGTCAACTTCGTCAGCAAGTTCGTCCGGGATGTCATCCTCAACCACAGCACCAGCCGTAGAAACACCTGCAGCACCCTTACGGGCACCGTGCACAGCGAGTTTGTCTGCTTCTTCATTCCCAAAATCGCGGTTATGCCCCTTGACCCATTCAAAGCTGGTTGTCACATTGAGAGACTCGCGCTCATTGATCTTGACAAGCACGGCCTTGACCAGGTCCTTGTTTTCCACCGGTCTGCCGTCTGATGTCTGCCAGTTGTTGCGAATCCATTTTTTGAACCAGCTAGTTACACAGTCAATGGCATACCGGCTGTCAGTGACAATCGTTACTGGTCGATGTCGCGGTGCGATTTCGAGAGCGCGCAGAATTGCTGTCAATTCGGCGCGTTGGTTTGTCTGGCGACTGCCCTTGAGCGGCTCAGAGACGTTTCTGCTGGGAGCAATGAGTCAACCGTTAGAGAACTTTGCCAATATCGAAGACATGAATCGACATTTTTTCTTGCTGCTTACCTTGTATCACCGGGACCAAAATAAACGCCCACGCCCGCTTGCGCGCCTTTGTATCCATTCCCCAAGGAGCTACCATCGGTATAGATTCGCAGCATGCCCGGAGGCGCCGTAGGTTGCGTTTTCGTTTCCGCCTTCTGGTCCGGAGTTCTATACACGACCTTTCCGGTGGCAGGCTCCAGCAGAACGTTGGGATCAAATCCATCCTCAGCATTCGGCGGAAGAGGCGCAATGCCAGCAGCTACTTCTTCGCCATCCGCATCCTTGGGATTCGTTGTTGTCGTACCAGGCACTGGGGCCGGAGCATCCTTTTTAGCCTCCTGTCCTTTTGCCACAAACTCTTCTGCTTCCCTTCGACTTTCAAATTTTTTGAATCTGGGTCGCACAAATCCTACAATCTGAGCCTGTGCCTCTGTCCAATCCAAATAAACACCCGGAACTCGTCCGCGCTGGACACCATAAAATCGCGTCGGCTCCTCGCCGTTCCCAGCGCTAGCATTGATTTTCTCGCCCTTGATAAACGAATTCGCCTGATCAATCGAAGGAAATGTTTTGACTGCATCATACCACACAAATATTAGTTGAGAGAAACTATTTTGCATTTCAGGTGAAACCTACAGTCTGCATTTTTGAAACCCGTAACCTGAGCAAGACAGTCATTCCAGTTAAAATATACCCCTGGAATGAACCCCCTCTTCACAGCATAATATTTTGCAGTCGGCCCTCTTTTCCGCTTGACTCCGGCAGTGGCTTTCGTGGTTGGACCGGGGCTTGGGGAAGGCGTGGTCGTAGAATTATTCTTATTCATGGCGTCTGCAAGAGGAAACTCGGGAAGAAGGTTCGAGCGCGTAACTGAGTAATAACGCGCCGTATTGAAACAAAAAGGAAACCAGTTGATATTCTGAAAGCTCTTCTTGTTGTTACTGCTGCTCTCCAAGAAAGCCCGTGGTCGTCCCAGCTGCTGCGGACCGAGGGGGATCCTCCGTTGCAGTACAGCGGCGGGTGTGAACAAGGACGACAACGACAGCGCGGCGGTCGTGCTCTTTTCGAGAAAGGAAATTCAGTCGGTCCAGTGCCCTTGTCGATTTTTGGGCTTCAGTGCAGTGCTTGTTGAGGGACAGCAGACAGGCGGGAGGGAGAGCGAGGGAGGAGGTCGGAGGGAGGGCGATGACAGTTCGTTGATTGGCTGTCCAACCCCCCCCCCCCCTCGGTCTCTCCCCTCAATGGTAAATAATGGAGACAACGACTAGGAGGGGCATGATCTGCCTGACTGAATAGAATTTGGGAGGCCTCGGCTATTTCGAGTTAGGAAGGCTATTTATTACATAGTTACGCTACAACGTAGACAGATTTGGAAAAGAAAACTTTTGGTGTCTTGAAGCTATGTTAGGCACGAGAGCAATCAGTCAGTCCCATACAGCCCAGAGGCAACCTGGGTCGCTCAAGGCCACGTAGTTCTTCTCGACAGCCAGGGATGTCGAGCAAGCATAAGTACACATCTCGACGAAGAACATCGAAAGGCTGGAAATCGGATCCCCGGAGGAAAACACCAGCAAGGTTGAATACAAGCACAATTGTCCATACGTTGTCATTTCCTCCAACGACAAAAGAAAAACCATCATTTCGCCTTCTCACCGCAACCCCCTGGCCACCGTTAGACACCCTCGCCACACTGCTTTCATCTGTCGGATCTCGTGTTCTGAAAATACATGGGAAAAATATGTCCCGCCGCTATAGATGCCAGTCCGCCGTCAACCCGCAATAGATGAGCGCCAATGTCCAGTCGAGAAAATCGAAAAAATCGAAATGTAAAGAAATGGATATAATAGGCATGTCGTTGAGAAATAAAGGGTATAGCAAGGCCCGCGCATGGTCAGACCCAGATGCAAGCTTGGTCAAAAAACACACGCGAGGTGAAAATGAAACCAGGAAACACGAATAAAATAAATAAATGTCAATTGAAAGAACATCTTGCAATAGAGGTCGCCTGAGGCAATTATTGACCAGTAAACCCGCAATGAAAGATCAAATAGAAATTCATGGCCTCGTAGACAAGATAAATGTCGTTAAAAGGAAATAGAACAATGCCCCCTATGTACATCCGCCGATACCTGTAAGAATTTCTGAGACTTGGAATCCGAAATATGTCGCGTTCATATATTAAATATTGTGTATACAGCTGATGGAGATCGATGAGGTCATAACCACAACGGACCAAATATCATCCGCCCACGAAGAAGATACCGAAGATGCATGTGCCGAGGGAAGAGGCCAAGAGTAAGAAAAATAGGAAAAGACCCAAGATCAAGGTGAAGAGATACGCTGGTAAAATAGGAGATAGGCAACTTTGTTGTCGCGAGTGCCGTATCTCCCAAGTGGCGTTCTGGAGCCAGGAGAATTGCCCGAGGTCGAGGGAGACGAGACACCATTGGGGGCAGTGGCATTGATGGATTTTTTGCTTGCGTGCCCACTCGGCCCAGCTCCATTGACTTGGCTCCATCCATTCTCATCATCCGCACGGTCTTCCTGGTCGATCTGTTCGAACATGTTCGGGTTACGGTCCCGTTTGTGTTGTTCCAGCGCAGCAGCCAGGACTTTCGGGTCTTCTTCGCCACCTGCTTCAGCGACATCTTCGCTGCGAACGCGCCGAATAACAGTATCATCCATGCGAATCCACTCGCGGCCATCTTGGCGTCGTACATCCACTGTGTAGTGTCCGCCGCTGGCGTTCTTTCCGTGGTGGTAGATGACGCCAATGAGTCGGTATTTGGGAAGCCCGCCATGAATAGCCATGGCGTTGCGGCGGTTAGGAGGGAAAACTTCGCGTGGAATTTCCAACTCTAGAGGATATCCAATCTTTTTCCAAATTTTCTGTGTGCCCCGAGTGACGCTATCATATTGAAACCGCTTCAAATGGAGAATGAGAACGGGAGGCAATGTTTCGATGAAAACCTGCTTCGTGGCAGAAACTCTGGAGCCTCTCGGGGAGTTGAAATCGCCGTGGATTGTTTCAGGCTTAGTAAGCCCTTTCAATGCATCGATAATATTGTTTACTTCTGGAGATCCAATGTCAAGTTGTAAGGGTTGATAAGGTTCCAGGGTCACTGAGTTCTTATTCCCAGGGACCTTGAATTCCGATCGAATCTTTCCTCCGAAGATCTTGGTAATTGGCGACTCGAAATTGATGTCTCCAGATGACCGTGTAATAGCAGCCTTTTGTTTATGGCCGACTTCTAGCCATCCATCCGCCCCAGAGTCCGATGAAGCTATGTCCGCCGTCTGTTCTGCGCCGGTGCCGATGCCGCTTTGCAATGCTTGGGCGCATTCTTCATGGAGTTCTTCCAAAAAGAAGCCCAGAAATTCTTGCGCATCTTGTTGGTGACCACGCTAAAACCAGTCATGTCAGCAAAGCCTATTTAGGTTGTGGTGGAAGAACTCACCCTCATATCTCGGAAGCGTGGAAGTTCGCGTATCACTTCATAAACAAACTCTGGAGTAAAGGCACTGCCATACTCTTCAAGTTCTTTGTGCTTGAGCCGCATGCGTAGCAATTCCTCAGACACGGCTGCATCGATCACTCGAAATTCCCGCATAAACATTATTCTAAAAGGATCGTTATCAGGGAATTATATCCTTCACTTCACAGTCGAGTCTACTTACGTTGAATCAATGAGCGGAACGTTGCTCTTGAAACTGTGCGCCGCGCGACGCCCGATGTGGTCCAGAAATTGGTAGAAAGGAACGCAAAACGCCAATATTTGAAGGACCTAATATGAGATTAGTACTTTGTAGTATAAAAAGCGGCCAGCGGTCTTACAGAATTCATATAGCACATATTCCCTGTGTTAACAAGGCCCCTCGGTTCTAGGAAAGAAATTTTCTCTCCATACTGTTCAACAATAGAGCCAAGGTTATGTAAAACATCCCCTATGGATTCGCTCCGAGAGGACTGCATGTTTCCCGTTTCCGCTGGAGCGTTAGGCGCAACATTGGAGGCACGAGGCTGGCCCTTGGCACGAACTAGATCAGCCCACGATTTTGGGCCTGCTTGCGGCGGTGTTGCTAGTTTCTCAGAAACCGACTCTTCAGTTTCCTCCTGTATATTGGTGGCAACCGTTTCAGTTGTAGGCTGAGCGGCTGCTAGGTCCGTTTGTTTTCCAGGAGCCGATGCCTGTTTGGCAGCAGAGACTTTTGGGAGAACTGGTACCACCGGAAGCAAGGGTCCTGTCTGCTTTGCAGGCTGGGAAGGAGTCTGAGGTTGACCTCTAGAGCGAGAGGCTAACTGGGGCGTCGCTGTTGAAGATGGTGTAGTTGGGTGAGTTGAGTCAGATTCTGAAGGGGCATGCGAAGTAACCGGTGTCTGTGGTTCTGAAGGGCCTGGCATGTATACAGAGGCTGTTTGCACAGGTAATTGACCCTCTTCAGACTCGGCGGTCGGTTTTTGCTGGTTTGGTTTGACAGGGAACTCAACCCATGTAGCAGACATTTGTAAAGAACGGCCAGGACCACGCTTATGAGGTGCACGGGGAGGAAAAGGTTCATCAGGCACAGAGAGCCACGGTAACTGCGAAGCATTTAGTATTAGAATCGACAAATTTTACTAGATCACAAGACTCATAAACTTACAGGTGCACGGAATGGTTTTTGCATCTGCAAAGGCGATTTAGGGCCCTCTGGGATAGGAGGAGATGGTACAGCTACACTGGGAGTTGAGATGGTAGAGTGTAAAGCTGATGGTGGATGCTCCTGAACCTGGAGAGGCATCTGAACAGCAGGGGGAGGAGACATGGCGGATTGTATAGGCGTCGAAGCTGCTGACCGCGGCTGGGGAGGGTATGTATTCAGCGGTGCGTGGATTGGAGCCATGACTGGCTGTGTATGTTGATAGGATGGAACAATCAATGGGGCATGGGGGTATGGAGGCTGGTATTGACGGTGAGGAGGGCCGGGCGGCATATTCACGCCAGGCGGGGGCGGATGCATCTGTGGGTAGGCGTTATACCATGGTGGTGGGTAATGCTGTGCATAGGGCGGCATATGGCCGTTGACTGGAGGAGGGTGGTGGTGGTAGTTCATGTACGCTGGAGGAGAGCGCATATTGGGTGGCGCCGGGGGATAGTGCATATCATGCTGTCGCCGCTGAGGAGGCGGCGGTATGGGCGACTGCCCATGGGGCATCGCAGGCAGATGATGGTTTATCATGTCCAGGCAGGTGGTGTTAATTGCCTTGCTCGAACCGAAGCCATGCGAAATGAAAAACAGCTATTAACATCCAACGGACTGGGGAGCTATTTGGCCCGGCCGCCTACGTTGCCATGCTGCGCGCAAGGCAATAAACGGCTAAAGTATTGGTTTCTTGTCGCTGTGATGCCCTTGAAGATGGCTGGACAAATCCTGGCGATTGCGGAGATGAGGTCAGTTTTTGCGGGACGTTTGCGTTTTTTTGCACGACCCCAGCGACGAGGCGGCGGCGATGGCGGCGATGAAAGGAGGCAGCACTCACCACAGGGCAGGGCTCAAAAAAAAAGAAGGACTGGCAAGCTCCTCAAATGCACGGCGGACGTGGCGAGGAGGATATTGATGGGCGAGAGAGGACGGGGGTCGCAGAGTGGGTAGTGGAGGTCACGTCCCGATGGCGGCCAAGGCAGAGCAGGTCCTGATGTTTTTGGCGCGAGCGGTGCCGGGCTCGCTGCCTGAGGCATCCAGCGATCTGCGCCGCGCTCAACAAGGCACTTGGTGGCTGGTGAGCAACAAGTAAGAGATGTGCCACGGACGTGCAATTGCTTTTTAATTATTAATTGCAATAAGTTTACGTGGAAAAAAAGAAAAGAGAGAGAGAGAAAGGAACAGAAAACTGCCGCATCGAAGATGGATTCTGCTTAGGGTTTGATATTGATCTAATATCAAACGATGCCTTGGCTATATACGTGTCGATTTATAAACGCCCTGTATTCTTACGAAAAATGGGGGTTACAAAATAACAGACTCAGTTCTGAACAAACCATGGCCGCTTGCACACTGCTGTGAGTCATTACCCCTACTGAAGGGAAAACAGCAGAAGAGTCATCGGGAACGCCAAGACCGGAGCTGAGAGATGACATAACGCGGCTAAATTGTTAGTGAGCACGCCGACGTCTCCTGCCGAGGGGCTCCGAATGTCGAGATTGGACCTTCTGGTCTGCAGCAATTCGAGGGTCGACACGCATGTGGCCCTGGGCCGCCATCGCTTGGAAGGTGCTTTTGTTCTCTTCGCCTTTTCGCCTCTCTCAGGGTGCAACAGCGGGGTTTGATGGAAGAGTCCGCTGCCGAGCGGATTATTATTGAGTTAAAGCATCTTATCAGCAACAACACAGCGTCCCATCCCTCGGGCTTCGATCTTCATCTGAACTCTGGTGTGCCCTGCGCTAGAGAGGAAAACACACAGCAGTGTTATGAGATATGTCGTCCGGTAACGGACAGATGGTCGGTTCCTCCAAAGCGACTGCCAACACGCCAAGCCTTTCTTCGTCTCCCGCATCTTTCCAAGGTGTCCCCTCTCCTGCAGACGGAGGCGCCCAGCGACGCCCAGGAGGCACTGGAAGTTTTGGAGCTGGCTCTATATCGAGGAATTCTGCGTCTGCGAGGAACAATCAAAGCCGGAAGAACAAGCACAAGAAACACACGCGGCCGTCTCTGGTGAACGAGGATGCTGTAGCGGAGTCTGTAAGCGGCGCTTCCCATATCAAAACCAGAGCTTTTCTAGTCCGTTACTGACTTGTTTGTTGAGGCCATGATGAAGTCAACCACCAGCCGCAAAGGGCAGACCTCCATCACCCATTTAATGAACTTTTCTCTGCCTCCTCGTCCCCAGCGCCACCCAGTCCCACACCGCCCACGACGAAACCCGACCTGGGGAATGGGCTCTGGCTATCATGCCGTCGATAAGGCCCGATATGTGCACGCGAATTACAGATTCATTGTGAACCCTCAGAATGGTTACCACGCCCAGGCTGCAAATGCGGACGTGCATTTGGACTGGAATTCCGTGCTTCAGGTTTTGGCGTCTGAACAGACTCAAGCTGCAAGCTGTCCGATTTGCCTTTCAATGCCAGTAGCCCCTCGAATGGCGAAGTGCGGCCATATATTCTGCTATCCTTGTCTCATCCGCTTCATGCACTCGACCGACGAGGAGACGCCGGTGCCGGAGAGAAAAGTACGCTGGAAAAAGTGCCCGATTTGCTGGGATACCATCTACACCTCGGAAACTCGCCCAGTGCGTTGGTTCACTGGCCAAGAAAATGATCTCCCAGTTGAAGGTGGCGATGTTGTACTCCGTCTTGTGAAGCGGAACCCCGGAAGCACTCTAGCCCTTCCTCGGGACGGGGCAGAAGACCTAGGCCCAGAAGACGACATTCCCTGGTATCATGCAGCAGAGGTTGCAGACTATGCGCGTATTATGAAAGGCGGCGAAGACTACATGGTTTCCCAGTACGACACTGAGATCGAAGACCTGAAACGACAACAGCAAGAAGACGAGCTTCTCTTCGGCGATGACTCCACCTGGACCAAGAAAGCTATCAATGGTATAAATGAGGCAAAGGAAAAGATTCGAGGAATAGGCAACCCTCCGGATATTGTTCGCGTCGAAAAGAAACCAGCTCGGCCTCCGATTCAATTCGAGGAGCCTTCAGAGGGTGTTCCTGACATGTATGCTTACCAACGGACCGTCAGACTAGGGGAAACAGCGGTATCTTCAGAATCCGATTCCTCACAACCTGAGCAACTTGCTCAGGAATTAAGTGGCCTAAAGCTGGAAAACAACAACAGTGATAATCCACAAGGGAAAAACAAGCAGCCTATTTCTCCGACCAAGAGATCAAGTGCCCGCGAGACTGTGGGCCATTCGATTGATCAGCCATATTATTTCTACCAATGCTTACCGCACTTTTACCTATCACCGCTGGATATCCGCATTCTTAAAACAGCCTTTGGTGATTACTCACTATTCCCCGCAACGATACTTCCACGAGTTGAGCACATTTCTACTGGACATGTCGTAGATGATGAATTACGGAAACGAGCCAAATATCTTGGACATTTGCCATATGGCTGCGAAGTCAACTTTCTTGAATGCGATTGGACTGACCTCGTCGTCCCCGAAGTATTGGAACGATTCCGCAGTGAAACAAACAAGCGAAGGCAAAGGAACCGTGATAAAGAAAACAAGGAAGAAAAAGATCGGCTTCGAGCCGAAAAGGAAGAAGACGAGAAACGCTGGGCAGCTGCTCGCCGCAAGCAGCCCATTTACGAGAGCAGCAGCAGCGAACGCCCCTTCTCCGATCAAGACTTTTTACCTCTGAGCGGATCTGCACCAGCCGATGCAGAGTTTTCAGCGTCCTCGCCGCCTGGAAATGCTTCGGTGCCGTCTCGCTTCGAAGCCCTTGCATCACCCTCGACAAGTCCTCCTAGTGGGGCACGAACTGTATGGGGCACGGCTGCTATCGGATCCAGTTCACCAGGCCCATCCCAACGCCCTGCCAATGACGGATGGCTGCGAGGCTGGGAAGATGATCTGCTGGGACAGCAAGAGGCTGATCTCATTGCCCAAACCATGTCTGATGCACCACCGAGTGCCTCAGGTGGTCGGAAGAAGAAGAATAAGAAAATCACACTAATGTCCACAAACATACAACGAGGTGCTTGACCTCTTTTTTTTTTCACTTCTTTACTGGCTGTTTCTCTTTTTCTTGCATATTTGGATTCTGGCGGACTTTGTGGTTAATTAGTACATTATACAATAGCATTGAAATAAATATTAATTGACTTTCAACTGCAACTCTCGGAAGCCAATTTGTGACAAAAATCAAAATACAGCCATTGATCGCTATTATACAATGTGCTAGGTTGATTCCCGTGTATACCATAGATTGACTGCCCAAGAGACTTTTGGTCTTTTAGTATAGCTACATATATGAACATATTACATGGTGGCAACAAAAACACCCAGAACCACAATTACAACGATAACAAAAATTATACAAGTGGATTCACTTCTTACAAAGCTTGTTATTTTGACCGGGTTCAGTCTCCACGGGGGCGCATCTCGTGTGTATGGGCTGAGTGATCGGTTTACACAGCTTATCCACGTCTAGGAAGAGCAGAAAACCACCCTTTAGCATGTCAGTTTACAATAGATGGTATTTTATCAATAGCATCTGTCCAAATTTGTTATTAGGAGGTAGACTATATAACAGCATTCAACGTAGCCGGTGGTGTTATAATCACATTGGGGCAGTGTCATGGGGAATTCTCATACCTCAATCTGTCACGGAAAACATAAGCTGCGTGGCCTTCAAATGTTTTCCGACCATTGGCTCGGGTCGCTTTATAAGAAAATGGTTCTTCGTTTGAAAATTTGTTGATCCACTTGACCGGGCTTGACTTGCATTGCCTGGACGCATGACTGAATGTTTACTCGCTGATACAACCCTCTCCCCAGCATCCCAGCCTCCTCAACACCCTTTTCCTTTTCTCACTTTAATCCTGATTCTGAGACTTTCCCACTCTGCTTGGATTTCCACAACATCCTCCTCAAAATGGCTAGTAAAACGTCAAGAATTCGCAACAGCCTTAACTCTTTGTGGAAGACAGTTCTCGGTGACAGCATGAGCGAGAACCTTGGAGTGAATAGTACCGTCTCGCATGATTTTCTTAAAAGTGACACAGAATTCGGCTTGTCTCCCATGATTTCGATACCCCTGAAATTCAAGGCTACAATCCACCCTTACTGTTTGCATCCTGTCCCCAGAACTTCCTTGATGTCCATCCGATCGAGCCAGAAAAATGCGACGATCCCAGACATGGAAATCAGGTCTACCAATTCCACGACTACGAGCCCGGTGGGCAATGGATGGAACACGCGAGTGCTCGCATCGTGTCTTCCGCTATCTTCATCGCTGGGCATATATTGGCTTTCCGCGGGAGGGCACAACACTCATCGACTCTCTTTCCGTCAAGAGAGGTATCTTCCACGTGAGGTAGACTATTTCTCTCAAGGCTCATTTTCATTTTCAAGCTAGCAATACTGAATGTAAAGCATAGAGTGCCTCATGAAATTCTCTTAGATGAAGGGTTTACAATGACGACTGGCAACATGAATTGGGAAGCGGACATTTATGAGTATGACATCGACTTTTGGGGAGAGCAACACCCCCATGTCATATTGCTCTCTTACCACTCAGATATCGGTCATGAAAACTCCATTATGCACGGTGAGCTAGCACAGCTCGTCACCGCTGCGCGAAACCGCGCCCACGAACCGGAAATGGTGGAGGTCAGTGAGGACGAATTGTATGAGAATGACGAAGCTGAAATGGAAACGCTTTTCCCCGAGGGTTCGCCCCTCGTATTCCAATACGAGCAGAGATTCCCGGTACGTACTATATTCTATATCTATTAGTGTCCTGCGGTTTTATGAGAGTCTGACTGGGACATCTCTAGGTCCTGATGGTGTCTCTAGTCGGTCTTCAGAATGGATGCATCTATTATGCCTGCATGGATGGGCTCGACGTGGTGATTAGACAATCATCGCTGTTTAGCTTCGAAAAGCGTGAAACCGCTCCTTGGGACTTTTTTCCAGGATCCTTCTGAGCCACCCATTGCAAGAAGACGAGCAGAGTATGTTGAGTGCTTCTCAGGTTAACGAATAGGGCATATCAAGAGCAACTTCTAGGATAACAAAAGCAGGGAATTGGATAAACTCCCTCCGTAAGCTATCACTTCTTGGCTACGCGTTTTCTCGTGGCACGTTGCTTTTCTCGTATAGAGGGAATGACCTGGCCGATATTCTTATGTTAAATTCATCTCGTAATATATTCTCCAAATCCCAAGTTCCAGGAAGCAAGATTGGAACTAGACATGTTCGAAACCGTCACTTTTAGGATTCAGCCACGACAGTTACATCGGGATCCATCGTCGTCGGATTCCGCGGCCCCCGCGGGTTCCATCTATTGTTCGTAGTCGGCCGCAAGCCACAGGCTCACATCGGGGGGTCTCAGGAAGGATATTACAGAGATGCTTTCAGCCTCTGCTGGCCGATAAGAGAATAATATTTGAAGATACCTAGTAGAGTAGAGCAGCATCTCTCAGAGTTGTCCGCCAGGAACAAGAATAAAGATGCGCGCTAGAACTGCACCCCATGGCCGCTAAACCTCTTGTGGCCGGTGCAGATTCCGCCTGTCCCGATACGGCCTAGCGCAATGCCCCACAAAAATAAACAAGCCAAACCCGAACAAATAATTAATTCCTGGATCGCTGCGACGCCGAACATGATTTCTTCCTGGCCAGCGATTTGATCGTTCTTGCATGTTCTCTTCCATCCGCCGCTCCGCAAGGGTTCCGACGAAGCCACAATGACGCTCACACGCTCGCAGACGGGGAGGACCCCCAGGTGAGTATATAACAAAGCCCTGCTGGACTTCCTTTCCCCCCCTTTTCGTTGTTTTGCATTGAACAGCAACTGATTGAGGTCTAATTTGCAGGAAGATCGAACGCCCCGACTTTGTTGAGACCCCTGGACGCCGTGTGACTCGCAGTCGTGGTTCGATCACTCCCGATCCAGCAGCTGCAATGACCCCGACATCCCTGGACAGCGAGCCCAAAAGCTCACCACGCAAGCGCAAGTCTACCAAGGTCAAGGTGGAGGACGATGCTCAGGAAGACGAGGCACCTTCCAAGGCCAACGGACAGACCAGCGGACACACCAACGGCCATACCAATGGCGCCCCCAAGGTCATTGATGGCTGGATCGAAGGCAAAGACCCCAAGGTCGACTACAGCGGGGAATTTGAGTTTGGGGGATCGTGGGGCGCCAGCGCGCTGATGATCGGCTTCCCACTGCTCATGTACTACATGTGGATTGGGGCAACTTACTATGATGGGAAGCCTCCTCTTCCAGCCAACGGCCAGAGCCTGCTGGAATTTATTACGCATCTGGGTAGTCTCGCTTATGAGGGAGCCTTTCCGTCCCTCAAGGCATGGACCATGTACTGGGTGTTCTTCGTCTTTGAGGGAATTTGCTATATCCTCCTCCCCGGAATCACTCTATCGGGTCGACCTCTGCCTCACGAAGGCGGAAAACAGCTGCCTTACTATTGCTCTGCCGTTTCTTCGTTCTATGTCACCCTCGCAGTCGCCTTGAGCCTGCATTTCAGCGGTCTGTTCAAGCTGTATAACATTATCGATGAGTTCGGTCCTCTGATGAGCGTGGCCATTCTTTCCGGTTTCCTGGTTTCCATTGTCGCCTATGTCTCGGCCTTGGCTCGTGGTGCTCAGCACCGCATGACTGGGTATCCGATATATGACTTTTTCATGGGCGCCGAGCTTAACCCGCGCATGTTCGGCATTCTCGATTTCAAGATGTTTTTCGAGGTCCGTCTTCCGTGGTACATTCTCCTGCTTGTCACCATGGGTGCTGCTGCTCGACAGTACGAGCTGTATGGATATGTTTCCGGAGAAGTCGGATTTCTTCTCATGGCCCACTTTCTGTACGCCAACGCCTGCTCAAAGGGAGAGGAGTGCATCATTTCGACCTGGTAAGTTCCGTGGTACCTTTTAGAAATTCCATTTAGGTCTAATAATGTTGCAGGGATATGTACTACGAGAAATGGGGCTTCATGTTGATCTTCTGGAACTTGGCCGGTGTGCCCCTGAGTTACTGCCACTGCACCATCTACCTCGCCAACCATCACCCTGACACTTACCGCTGGAACCGCTATGTCTTGGCCTTTTTGTATGTTGCGTACCTATTTGTCTACTGGGTCTGGGACACCGCAAACAGCCAAAAGAACCGCTACCGTCAGATGGAACGCGGCACGACAGTATTCCGCAAGGCATTCCCTCAACTGCCATGGCAAACATTACACAACCCAGAAGTCATCAAGACCCCCAACGGAGGCACGATCCTGGTTTCTGGCTGGTATGGTCTGGCTCGCAAAGTGCACTATACCTGTGACCTATACTTTGCATTGAACTGGGGTCTGATCACGGGTTTCAACAGCCCGTTCCCATGGTTTTACCCCATGTTCTTTGCCGCCATGATCACCCATCGCGCTACTCGCGATATCCAGCGCTGCCGTCACAAGTACGGTGAGGCATGGTTGGAATATGAGAGACGGGTTCCGTATCTGTTTATCCCTGTAAGTTTATATCCCCCAAACTCACCGCCTCATGGAGGAAAAAACAACTAACCCCTTCTGTGTTCTTGCAGTACGTCTTTTAAACCAAGCGTCGACCAAATTACGTACATGTACTCTTTTTAATAGAGTCTTGCTTCCGACTTGAACAAGGGCTCTTCCCTTGACAATACCTTTTTTTTCCCTTCCCTCTGTTTATTAACAAAATAAACTTTTTTGTTGTTTCCCATTCACCAATGTGTTATATACGTACATATCTTTTTCATCTTTTTGCTCTTTTTCTGCCCCTAATAGCATTACCGATTTGAAGGATGGGATTGTTCTTGAGAATCATATTGGATGTATTCTTTGGGTTATACCCTTTCTTAAAGCCTTTCTGGCTTTCCTTTTCTTTTTGTCATCACGATCAAGAATACCACGCATATTAAAACCGGGCATGGGAAATAATAATAATAATCAATCGATCAATTAATAGATACCAATACTACAGTTTTGAGTTTAAACTTGAATATATAATGTTTAACAAGAAGACATAATTAACACGTGAAGATCTCTTGGACGGTGAAATTTTTGAAAACGTAAGAAAAAGAAAATAATCGACAAGAAATAAATACTACAACCTATAACCTACCACATTAATATAATAAAATCAAATGTATCCACCAACAATTTAAAAACACCTACAACACTCCATATCACTCCCATCCGATTGAATACTGCGGTGCCACCAGTAATCCTATCCGCCGCTCCAGTAAACAACGGTGAAAATGGGTTAGTGGAAGTCGATGATTTATCGGTGGGATCTGCGCCTGACGGGGTGGTGTTGGGGTAATTAGAAGAACCATCAGAGCCTGTAGAAGTGGCAGAAGCTGCTGCTGGCGCCCCAGCTGACGTTCCGGTTCCAGTTGCTCCTGGGCTGGATGCGCCGTTGGCGCCGGTGGATTGAGCGCTGTTGGCTAGGTTGGTGGTGGTCGCTCCTGGTCCTGGTCCTGATTCTCGCCCTGTTGCTGACCCTGTTGCTGTTGCTGTTGCTGTTGCTGTTGCTGTTGCTGTTGCTGTTGCTGTTGCTGTTGCTGTTGCTGTTGCTGTTGCTGTTGCTGTTGCTGTTGCTGTTGCTGTTGCTGTTGCTGTTGGTTTTGCTGCTGCTGTGTCTGGTCCAGTCAGAGAAGGGTTGGAAGCTGTGGCTCCATATGGATCATCGCCTGAATCGCTGGGTTCAGAGCTTCCAGTCGAAGTAGCTGCAGAACCAGATGTTTGGGGCGAGCCAGTAGTTCCAGTGTCTACAGACTCTGGATCTGCTCCTGTCGGCGATGCCGTAGAATCAGGATCAGGAGATGAGGTTGCATGCCCAGCACCACCTGTCGAGGTAGTCTGATCAGCCAGTGCTGACGAAGGATACGAGGAGCCGCCGCCGCCGCCGCCATCGCCTGGCGGTGATGGGTCAATGGTATCACAGTACGACAGGAACTGCTGGAATTCGGGCGGCGTGGTGGCGCTGCTTTTCTTTGTCTTGTGCAGGTTAATGCACGAGTTACAGTATCCGAGCAGAACTTCAAAAGCAGACTTGGCAGCACATAGAGCGGGGATTTTACCCTTGGACTCGGCTTCGAGCATGCAGTCATTACACTCATCATAGCAGACCCCTGGGATTGTATCCTTGCCGCTATATGACCAATATTGTCTCTTTCCCAGGTAACGGAATGAGTAAGACCAGTTCAAAACGCCGGAGAAGAGACGTTTTTTCACCCGGCGGGCTGTGTTGGAAAGCTGCACACCGAGCGGGAAATCGAAAATTCCATAGGTCAGGTTAAATTCCGAGGGGTTCAGATTAAAGTAACCAGGCGAGACGTTGAAGCGGCCAATCTGATCTGATGTGACATTGGGGCCCCAGAATTGAGCTGGCAAGAGCTTGGGTGAAGGAATACATTCGATTGGACTGCAATAGTACGTATCTGCAGGTGGCCCCATTTCGAAATTGCAATTGACTTGAGAGGGCTGACAAAGATAGCCTGGTGGACAGCCCCATGTGTAGTTTTTTGGTAAGGGTGCAGCAGGCGTGTATGTTGGGTTGATAGTTCTGGTGGGACATACTGTTAAACTGTATGTAGTGGTTACTGTCTGTATCTGCGTTGTTGTTTCTTCTGTATATCGCTTATTAGCAGCCCATTCGGTGTAAGAAGATGTTATTGTCATACTTATGCTAGTAACGATGGTTGTAGTCAACTTGCCACCCGGAATGTTTGTAGTAAATCCACTTTGGGTGATCGTTTGAGCAGGTTGTGTAGTGACTGTGGTGAATGTAGTTCCAGTTTCAATAATTGAAGCAGGCTTAGTCGTGAGAACAACAGTATCTGTCACTGTCACATCCGAGGTTTGGCCACTAACAGTTCGTGTTTGAGTAAACCCGACTGTCTCAGTATGATCTATGGTGATGGTATCTGTCTCTGTATATGGTTTACTGACAATCTGGGTTGCTGTGGCAGTTTCTACCACGGTGCTGAGTCTGATGCTTGTCTCTCCACTGACGGTCTCTGTGACGGTTGCGATGCTCGCAGATTCCGTTTCTGTTATGCGCACGGTACTTGGGGCGTTTTGATTTGTCTCTGTATCGGTAATCACGATTGTAGAGCCAGGCCGAGTAACAGTTACTGCAGGCTCAGACTTGGTGATTGTTTTGATTATGGTAGACCCATGCTCTGACTGAGTGACAGTCTTTACAACAGATGGCCCTGGCTCTGTGGAAACGTCTGTTATTGTGTCGGTCATTGCAGGTTCCGACTCCGTAACAGTTTTTATTACAGTTGACCCGTGCTCAGACTGCGTGACCGTTTTGATAATTGTTGACCCAGCTTGGGTGGAAATGTCAGTTATTGTCACTGCGGGCTCAGACTCGGTAACGGTTTTGATTATAGTCGAGCCATTTTCAGATTGAGTAACGGTCCTAATAATAGTTTGCCCGGGCACAGTGAAACTATCGGTAATTATATCGGTAACTGTAGGCTCCGACTCAGTAATGGTCTTAACAATCGTTGACCCAGGTTCAGATTGAGTAACAGTCTTAATAATTGTTGGCCCAGGTTCGATATCAGTGATTGTCACGGTAGGCTCGGACTCGGAAACGGTCTTGACTATGGTTGGTCCCAGTTCTGTAGATACTTCCGTTATTCTATCTGTCACCACAATTGTTGGTTCAGACTCGGTAATGGTTTTGATAACGGTTGGCCCGGGCTCAGTAAAAATACCGGTTATTCTGTCTGTTATTGTGACTGCAGGCTGGGTGACTGTCATTGTCACCGTTGGACCAATTGCAATAGAGACGCTGATCAATGTCGTTGTCGAGATGCTTGTTATCGTCACAGCGCTATCTGGGATCTTGGTAGTAAGTGTGGCCGTTTTTGTAATCGTGTCGGTGGCTGTCGTTGTTATAATGCTTGCAGGGTCCGTCCTGGTAATGATGGCTGTGACTGTAATTGGAGAAGGTACGTCTGTGATTGTCGTTGTTTTATTCACTGTAGAGGTAACGGTAGCTGTTATATTGTCTGTGGCTGTAAACGTCTTCGGAAGCACTGATGTGGTTGTGCGTATCTCGGTTAAAGTAGTGGTCATATTTAAGACAGCAGTAGAGGTGACAAAATCAGTCATCGTCACCGTTGTAACCGGAGGCACTTTTGTTTCGGACGCAGTTAAAACCACTGTTGTAGTATTGTACAGAGTTCTGGTTGATGTGAATTTGTCCGTTACATGGGGCTCTGTCAGGGTGACCGTGTCAACCACCGTTTTTGGAGGAACAACGGTTGTAGGACTTGCAGTGATTGTGACTGTAGAAGTAGCCCTAGGCAGTGCCACTGTTGTTATACCTGGCCCAGGACAGGTTCCTCCCGAAGGAGTCGAGACTGGAGTCGGGACTGGAGTCGGCGTGGACGTGGTAGTGTGCTTAGTAGTCGTAGATGGATGACTAGATGGAGGAGGCGGGGGAGGAGGTTTTGACGTAGTGCTAGTATGTAACGTGGAGGCATGCTTAGTAGTTGTGGATGGAGGGGGAGGAGGCGGAGGAGGTGGAGGTTTTGAAGTAGTACTGGTATGTGTGGTGGATATTTTTGTTGTGATAGTCGTCTTGGATATAGACGTCATTGTCGTCGTTATCGTCGGGGGTCGAGTACATCCACAATCAGACGTAATTGTCAAAGTAGTAACAATTGTGTGAGTAATGGTGTCGCCAATGTCCACCCCTAATTCAATCCCCACTGGTGGAGCAAACAACAAGCCTGTTGACTAAAACATAATTCAGCGCTGTGAACGAGCAGCTTCGGGATATGCTTACCGACGGAGCTGGGGATGGAGTCGACCCATCGTCATTTAGATACCCAGTAGTAGTTATGCTGGAAGTAACCGTTTTCCATATTGTTGGTTTTCCAGAAGACACAGACGTGGCAGCAGCACCGGCAATCGGCGTGCTGGTTACTTCTTGAGCGTTTGCTCCGAAAAAGACGTGTAAACCGACAGCAACAAAAACGAAAGAAAGCCACATAGCGATTCTAAGAGACGTCTGGTCTCGCAGTAAGGCTCAAGATGGCAGTATCAAGATAATGAACATGGCCGAGAAATCTAAGAGCAACGTGCCTCTCCCTGTATAGAACAAGTCAATCTGATGATTTTCTACTTGGACCCTGCGCCCTCCTAGGGGCACGTACACACATCATCTAAACAAAGAAACAACTAGAATTTGGCACAAAGCTCTGCCTATTATATCTTGAGGAACTAATTGCAATCCCTCCCCGAAAGTTTAACGATGTGACTAGAATTCGAACAGGGCACGAAGAAGGGCAGGTTCGGTAAGTCGGCCCCTGCCACCTCGTCCTCCGTTTAAAAAAAGTAACATAAAATCAATAGTGACGAGAGGTTGCTTTGACGTAAATCTACCCAGGATGATTGGTGATTAACTTTTCTCCCCCCTTACCCATGGGGGAGCAGCTGTAGGCCAACTGTTGATACTCGCGCTCCCTGCTGGGACGGCCCTCTCCCTTCATCTATTACTGCGTGTCTATATATAGCCTTGCAGTTTTTAACAACCATGATATTTGTAGAAGAACCCAGTGTTTTCCTTGGTGAAGATGTTTTTGTTGACGCTGGGGCGATCACTGTCCAGCGGCCGGGATGGTGGGAGTCGCTGGTCGAACAAAGGCGCCAAATCCCACTTCCTATCAGCCAGTCCATGCCGAATGAGGAGAAAGGAAACGCGTAGATAAACTAGCCAGCGTCGTAAATCTCAAAATTAGATGCTTTATTGACGGCTCTGGCAGATTCATCCCCCCTGTCGTTCTCTTTGTTGGCCCGTTGCGTCCCTCGTGTGCGACGACTAATCACCCAAACTCGAGGAACCACATCGTGGTTCTTTGTCCAGACACCCGCCATTCGCTCAAATAATATCTGCATATACACCGAAATGCAATGTTACATTGCTAAAGCCACTTTCTGTTGTTGAATCTTGGTCATCGTGCTTTCTCGTCCTGGAAAGTCACATTCGGCAACTGTTCCATGGGCAGAACGTTGCTCACTGCCACGACTCCTTAGATCTGGACAGCAAAGAAGCAGAAGAAAAGAACCGAATAAAAAAAGAAAAAGAAAATCGCAAGAAGTCGGATTCATGAGAGAGATGTGCAGTGAACGTCGACATATGATGTTGCAACAGGATTAATCAAGTTGTCGTTCCCGCCCACATCAAGAACAGCTCGCTCCTTCCGCCATGTCATGGCTCACGTGGATCGGCTCCGTCCTGCTGGCAAAGTCGCGCCCTGCTGCTGCAATCAGTTGGCAGAATGAAGTCAATGTCTCGATCTGCAATTGGGCGCAGCTTCGCGGTGAGTGTTGATATCTATTTCAAGCAAGGTGAAGCTAGAGCGCTGACGTTGGCCTTCAAAGCCAATGTTGTGCGAGACACGATTTACCTTGACGGCGGGGATATTTGGTGGCAAATGTAAAGACTCTTTTTGTCGATTGGTTGAAAGCAGCTGATCCAGATAGAGGACTCTCCGACGGCACTTACGGAAGCCCTCAGAGTAACAGTATGCCAACATGCCGGCATGATTCACATGAGATGAAACTGGCTGATTTATCTAGATGAGGACGGCGGCTCAATGTACAGTCTTGCTTTGGGCATTGCCTTTAACCAGCAAACAAACATGACAGGCCTACTTCAAGCCATGGCTAAGAATGGTGGCACCTCAACGGCCAATGTGAACCCCAACTATGAAGACGGAGTGATGCTCGCCAATGATGATGAATTTATACTATACGGGTATGAGAAACCATGAATGGCTACTCTGGAATTAATGGCTAATATTTTGGCATAGGGGGCTAGCTCGGTTGACCAACAGTGAGAACCCTCCCCCTTCGGACGTGATCTTGGGTTATGAGGTCTACGAATATTCCACCAACATTCCCAACTGGAAGTCGGGATTTATACAAAAGAATACAGACAATGATGTGACTAGATATGTAACCAATGGCGCCGGCGTTTCTGCTCCAAGCGAGAACATGGGCTTCTACTTTAGTGGCATGCGTGGACCAGGCTGGGGGAGTATTGAGGGTGGCGATGAGTCGGCCAACACAACTGCGGACAGTCTTATTACTGTAAACATGACAACCATGAGACTTGAAACATGGCAAAATATGAGCTTGCCGACGAGTGTTGCGCCCCGAGCAAATGCAGAGCTAGCTTGGATTCCGGTGTCTGAGTCAGGGGTATTGGTGGCAATAGGAGGAGTGATTAATCCTGAAATTCTTACGGCAGATCGGAATTTGACAGTTGAACAAGCCAAAGAGAGCGTAAGCTTTTTCGGTTTTATTGTACTGTGGTATAGCTTCTAATCAAAACAGAATAAAACAAGTCCATCGTTCATGTCCGAAATCTCGGTCTACGATATTGCGTCTCAGACATGGTAAGAAGAGACATACACCAGTCATGGCAGGTACTAAAAAATTGGACAACAGGTTCCTGCAGAACACCACGGGTGATATTCCACCTCAATTGACAATGTTCTGTTCTGTGGTTGCACCAGCAGCAGATCGCAGTTCTTTCAACATTTACATATACGGAGGCTATGACGGCGTCAGTGCCGAGAGCCCGCCGTCCGATGACGTTTATATCCTCTCAATACCATCTTTTACTTGGATTAAGGCTTATTCAGGGCAGTACTCTCACGGTCGTAGTGGGCACAAGTGCTTGCAGGTATATCCAGACCAGATGTTTATTCTCGGTGGCATCTTCAAGAATGACCCAACCATATGCCTGGAAGGAGGGTTTCTCCAAGTATTCAACCTCAACACACTTCAGTTCCAGGAGATATATAGCCCGCAGAACTGGAGCAATTACTCTGTTCCAGCAGCCGTTACGTCTCGAATTGGTGGCACGTAAGTCATCCAGACGCCTGTTCTTCCTGGAAAAGAAATTCTGACCACCTACCGCGCAGTGAAAATGGTGGCGCTACGAAAATTTCACCTTCCTCATGGAATAACAACAAGTTGTCGAATATATTTTCAACCGCTTATACAAAGCCTATCAACACATACTATCCGTACTCGTTAGTAGTCTCAAACTCGACTAAGCCAGGCACAGAAACGACATTCTCAGTAAGTTCAATGCCCCCCTGGGTCAAGGCAATCTTCGGAGTCTTTACAGGGCTCGGTTGTATTGTCCTTGGACTAGCCGCATGGTATCTATATCGGCGGTTCCAGCGATGCAAGCAATCGAATATAACAAACAACATTATTCGTTCCTCTGTACAAAAGAGTAGCCCAGACAGATCCTCGACGACGGAAGAAACAAATACAAACTCCTCCACCCTAGCAATGACGCCAATCACTGGGGTATCTTCTATTTCTCGAGAAAAGGAAACGGAGACCAACAACACACAGATCAGCGTTGGAACGACTATGAGCCAAGCCGATAGCGCGCCAATATTTGAACTAGATTGTGAGTATATCCAACCCCATCCCAAAACCCCCGTGGCTGACCGTGACCAGCGCGGACGAGGAAATGGGTCGAGTTGCCAGCAGAAGAGTGCGAAGTAAAACGGCCATCTTCAACAGGCCGCAACCACAGAGATCTCAAGATCAGTCTGCCCAACAGCATGCCAGCTGTGTCGGAGTCGGTTCAAAATACGCCAACCAAAATGCAAGAGAAAGGATCTGACGAAAAAGGGTCAACGCCAATCTGGGTCTCGACGCCGACTTTTTCACAGGGGCATCCAGTGAGGAGCACAATGGGGAGTGTGTCGATATCAGACATTAGTGAGGCCAGCGAGCATGGGCATGAGCCACCATCGACTGTGGCATCTTTTGTGCAGTATTACGATCCTCGAGCGCGAGCGCAGCGGAATTCGGAAGGGAGTGCGGAGGACAGGAATGACTGAGTGTGTATTTCTGTACTTGAAATATTGAACTGGTTTTAATGTGATGTATATTTTACGCATTAATGAAAAGGCTTGCCATTTTATTTCAACCGAGCGCATTGAGATGTAGAATGAGTGATATCATGAAGAACAACGGAAAGGTGGGGCTACTGCGGGACATCAACGCAGGATAACGTCGATAAACTTAGTTGCAACCACCACACTTTCCAATTCATCACGGGTTGCTTCTTAATTCCTGCTACCATGCTCATCAAGGAATCCCACGTGGATGTGCCCACCAAGGCATCTGGCCAGGATGGGTCAATGCGTGCGTCTGCTCCTATCCACCTCACATATATCATCTCCATTAAGCTAACTGTGTACAACAGGCATATATGTCTTCCATCCAACGATCCCGGGATATCCAAACGCCAGGTTCCCGGGTGTAGTCGTATTTAGCGAAATCTACCAAGGCCAGTCTTTTTCTCTCGCTTTCTTCAAAGAGCTCCCCAGCTAAAAGAAAGGAACAGTGACTGGTCCTGTCGCCAGATTCGCAAGACAGATAGCCGGCCAAGGCTACATTTGCGTCGCCCCTTCGAGCTACCACGAATTCACGGGCCCCGAAGCTCTCAAGTATGATGCTGAAGACACTGACAAGGGCAATTTGTGGAAGATTTCCAAGGTGAGAGAGGGCTCCTTTTACTCTTAACAGCAACGGAGAGAATATCTAAAACGCTAGGGGCGACGATAGAAAGTCGCAGCATATGATGAAGATGCTTCGTTGTCTGTAGACTACCTCTTGTCGTTGCCAACATGCAACGGCCGTGTCGGCGCCACTGGGATGTGTCTCGGTGGCCACCTCGCGTATCGGTGTGCGCTTGACCAGCGAGTCAAGGCTGCTGTGTGCTATTTTGCGACTGATATTCACAGCGCGACGCTTGGGGAGGGGAAGAAGGATAATAGTCTGGCGCGTGCCGGGGATATCAAGGGTGAACTGGTTATGGTGAATAATCTTTCTTCGACAATTAAAACTTGCGGGCCCTCTTTTTTTGACTGATGCCGCTTTAGATATTCGGCAAAAACGACAATCACGTCCCACCAGAAGGGCGCGATTTGATCCGCAAGACACTGCATGAGAAGGGGGTCTTGTTTAGTTTCTACGAAGTTGCCTGGGCTCAACGTAAGTTCAGCCGTTCTGCCTGGCAAGAAGTGAAATACAAAGCTAACGGTGGTAGACGCCTTCATCCGCGATGAACTCAGCAAGGGACGTTATGATCCAGCCATTTCAAAGACTTGTTTCGAAATGCTCTTGGAACTGTTTGGCCGGACTTTGAAGTTGGATTTGGGAGATCATGATGGAAAGGAACTCAAGATAGAAAATGTTTGCTAATGCAGGTTGTCATGAGATGATTTTAATAAAATGGGTGCGAGCCTAAAACAGAGTGTGGTATATATTTGTGACTTTTTTTACTGTAGATTTCATTTTTGTTTGGTATGACATCGTCGGTCTTCAGGCGCACGATGTGAATTGCCAGGACTTGTTCACACCGACTCCGCTGCGTGAAAGAGGCTGTCTTCTTCCACACTTGGGCGCTCTGAAATTCAACACTCTGCCTTCTAGCCAAGGTGGCCAGCGCCCATTCAACATGAGGGTAAATCTCAATTTCCTCGTCTTTCAGGTCTTTGATATTAATGACAACCAGGACCCCCTCGCGCAAGAGGAAATCCTCACCCGCCAGGCCGACATCCTGTACCAGCGAGACCTGTACCGCATCCAACGCGGGCCCCGAATCGTCTACCTCTCGATTTATGGCTTCGACGTGCTCCCCTCGCAACAAGGCGGCGACTCGGACGAGATCCTGCAAGACCTGAGCGACCTGCTCCCAATCTGGCGCCGCACCGAATGGCGCACCGCCATTGTGCGCAAAAACACCGTCTCGGGAGAAATCGAGTGGCAGACAGACCTGGTAGCCCCCCACTGCATGGACCGCAATGTGCTGCGTGTGCTGGAGCTGTGTCCCGTGTACATCAACGTGCTGGATTTGATCGAGGTCAAGCGGCTGAAAGATCGCGTCTCGCGGGTGGCTCTGCTGCAGGAACCTACCAACATCCCGATTTTTATGATCATGAAGATGGCCAGTTTTGCGCGCGACGTGTGTGCCATGCAGCGCGAGGTGGAGGTTTATGCACACCTGTTTGCCACGGCAGCAAACAACCTGGCACCGGATTTTCTGGGGTATGTCTACGAAGAACACGAGGACCGGGTTGTTGGGTTTCTCATGGAGGATTTCGAGGGCCGATGGGCAAATGCAGATGATCTAGAAGAGTGCTTTGACGTGGTGACGGACCTGCACAATGTCGGCATTATCCACGGAGACTTGCATCCGAGCAACTTTATCGTGCATGAGGATTTCGGCGTGCGTGTGATTGATTTCGAGTCTGCCGAGATACATCGCACGGGCAACGCGTTTGTGGATGAGGAGGCATTGCAGGAGAAGAAAGACGAGGAGATTCGCCAGTTGGAGACGATTCTGCTCGGGAGTCCGGGGCCGTCGGTGTCTTAATTAGATAGGAAGAGGAAGATAGAACGGTTCAGGCGGTGAGATATTGGCCGTGGACACTTACTGCAAATGATGAATCCGAAATAATTATGGGGAGCAGAAAGAGAGGTGAAGTAGACAGATCTGAGACTTTCCCGTTTAGGCAAATACAGATGCATATCCAGCGATGCGGAATTGGCACATGCACCAGACGATACTCCACATTATTATCAACTACGTACTGTATTACATACACGTATGTACTACAGGATTACCTGAGTAACGAAGACTATCGATAGCGGGTATGGAGGGACGAGCAAGTTAGAACTGGCGATCATCAATTCGCCGTCGAGTAATGCGCCCTGGCAGGGAGACTACGACTAACCATCAACTTGTTCCTTGCTAGTTACTATGGTAGTAGGTACCCCTTTCGTCTTTTTATTTCTTTTCTTTTTCTTTTTCTTTTTTTTTTTCTTTTTTTTTTTTTTTTTTTCCCTTGTGCAGTCAATCCCTCGAGACGGGATTTCAATCAAACAAGTTGAAGTGGCAGATAAAGAAAAAGGAGCAAAAAGAAAGCAAAGACTAAAAAATCAGCAAGGAGAAAGGGCAAAGCTGGCCAGCTCATTGGCGGCAAGGGCCTAATTTTAATTTCCCCGCAGCCTGCGCCCTAAGGCTGCAAGGCCAATCACACCGAAAAAATGTTTTTTAATAGAGATCAATTGATATACTGTAGTAGGGAAAATAACAATGACAATAATCCGTTGTAAACTTGAAATTGCAGCGGGTCTGTAATAGCTAGGCGCCGTGAAACGCCGTATTGGGTCAAATTATTGCTGATGGCACCGGGTGGTCCTTCGGGCCAAAAATAGAATTGCCATGGACCGACTATTGCCATGTGTGTAGCCATTCCAGGGCTGTGTGACAGAGGCGTACATTCCCAACTAGGACCAATTACAGTTACTCTAGCTTGCTTGATCCTGATTACTGCAAGCCTAGGCCAGCCATCTGTTATATGATGATGATTTACTCTAAGTACTATGATAATAATATACTTAAACTGTAAACAAGCAAAGAGGAACCGTAAGAGCAATACGCAATATATTACAGCCAAGTGGGCGGAACCTTACCGAGGCAGCGCGCCGATGGCTGGCTAGCCCGGCGTGGTGCGGGCTAGCGTACTGCACTAAACCCAAACAAGCAAGGGACCTCCGCGCGCGGTGGCTGCCGAGGCAGTTGTGCCTGGAATGGGCCCGTCGGGTGGCTCAGCGTCCCCGATCTGCCCCCGCTTTGGGGTTAGTGCCTGCAGTGGCTGGTACGTACCGGCCACGTATTAATACCGCGTGACATGCATTACGGCTTCCCAGAGATGAGACTGGGCTAGTGCCATATTTGGATTGGGCAAAGAGACTTCTCTTTCGTGTTGTCTCAGTGTCTCACTCTCTCGCTCACGCCTCCTCGACGACACCTCTCTCGTCTCTCTCCGCCAACGACTCTCGCCGCGTCCGCTCTGCTCGTCGATATATCCTTTCGTGTCGCTCGCTCGCCACCTCGTCAATTGTTCTTCGCTCCGCAAAATCCGACCGCGTGGTCGGTCGCAGTTACCCTCTGGGGCCGCTTCACACCCGGCCAGCAGCCGCAACAACACCGGCAGTCCGCGTTTCGAATTTTAATATAATTAATCAACCGCCGCCATGGGGTCGACTCAGTTTGGGAATTTTCATGTGAGTTCCGGGTTCGACATTGCAGCCTGCGATATCAAAACGTGCTGTGGAGGGACTTGCCAGAGACTAATGGTGTACCGCCATATCAACAGGACTTTTGTCGCGATACTACTCTGCCCGTGTGCAATGTAAGTCGGGTGTTTTTCTAACTTCTGTCTCCAACTGGAATGGCAATCCACTAACATGCTGCCCAGCTATTTGTTCCTTCTAACCAACCCCCTAATCTCGCCTTCGGGGGCTGCGCGTTGACCGGTATCCCTCTGAGCAATGGTCGGCACTTGGGTAACCTGGGTATGCATTTCTGCCGACAATTGATTTATCGCTAGGGTTCTAACGAGGAATTAGGCTCCATTCTCCTTGCCTTTTTCGCTATTGTTACCTGCGCCTTCTTGATTTTCTTGTCTGAGAAGAAGCGTGCTGCTGTCGGTCGAAGGTTGGTTCTATGGCCTTGAAGTTTGGATGAACCTTCAAAAGACTAACGTTTTTAGGGAAATTCAATTTTTCTTACTCGGCTATCTTATTGTCTCCCTGTGTGAAATTTTCACCGTCGGCGCCTTTCCTTTAGGAGACGACGTTCGCAAGGTTCGTCCATCTAAACGCTGTTTTGTATATATTGTTGACTCGATTCTGACCTGCTCAGGGATTTTCTGCTGTGCATGTTGCTGCCATCACGGCTACGACATGGATTTTATTCCTCAATTCTCTTGTCGGCTTTCAGTTCTTGGACGACGGCACCCCTCTATCAATGGCTCTGTTCTTCAGCTCAAGCGCCGCTCTTTTCATTGGAACAGGCTACATTGCTCTAGATACCGGCTTCAGCTGGACCGGCCATTTCGACCCCAGCTTATCGGGAGATAACCGAAACATCGGTCTCTACGTTTTGTACTTGCTGTTCCCGCTCGTCTGCCTCGTCTTTTTCTACATCTTGGAGACGATTCTTGTCATTCGAGTGTTGGGTGAGAAGCGCCCACTGAGTACGTATTTCCTGGATGTGTGCAACTCTGAAGCCTTCCCTAACTTCCTTGTCAGTCTACCTTACTGGCGCAACCCTGCTTTTTGCCATTGGCCAAATCTTCAACTTCGTCATCAGCCCTCACATTTGTAGCCCCGTTAATGGCAAGATCAACGGTGCCCTCTTTGAAACTCTCTTTTCTTTGCTTTCGGTGGTATGTGTGTGGCTATTCTGGAGCAGCATTACCGAGGACGACTGGCCATCTGTGGCTGGTGGCTACAACTAACCTTAATCCCTTAATTCCCCACCATACAAAGCAAAAGCGTGGAACGGGAGAGAACAATCGGCCTATTTTCGAGCCGAGATGCTTGACACCGCCACACGAAGAAAAAAAATCCCCCATTTCGATTCGATCTGCCGTCTCTTGTTACAGAGAATAATTTACCGTGATTTATTTTAGCGATGCGGTTTCGTGCTTTGATGATACCTCCGTACATATACGCGTTTTGGTGGTTTGGTATGGTCATCGGATGAGATCGTGAAATCTCTTTGATACGACCCAATGCTGTTGCTTATGATATATAATTATGGATTTACCTTTTATGCGTACGTGCAATGTGAATGATATTTATGTATTTTACCGTAGCCTCACTCTGCTTATTTTACCTCATACCAAGTTCCATATGTATGTCTCTAGAAGTATGTATCATTGAAACTATTCAAACTTGGGTTGCTCTATGTTACGTCTTGAAACATAGGTAACTTCATGATGATGTACTACTCTTTTGAAACAGGTGTTTATTCACAGTGCATTAAATCGACATCAAAGGACGCTATAAACATGACGAAAATAAATCATTTTCCCTAATTCCCCCCAAATGTACAGACACAAAAACGAGTAAAAATTTCGTAAATTCTTACAATCGCACCTTTACATCAATGCAAGGTATCGTCCACTCGCGCTGCCCAAGCATACTGCGAAACCACGAGAGCCCAATACCAGTCCATTCTGCATGACGCACCTCGACGCCCGCAGCAGCCGCAGCCGTGTCGTTACTCCCACTCATAGTCATCAAAAACCGCTTTTTGGCCTCCTCGAGCGCGGCGCCGGCGAGCGCTGTGGTCGTAGTGTTCATCGTCTCCATGATATAGTTGACCAGGGACGGGTCGGTGTTTGATATTGTCTGATTGCTGCTCATGAATGCTGAGGCTGATGATGTGTTGTTTGTCGGCACAGTGTATGTAAATGGCACAGAGGTGAAGCGTGGCGAGTACCAGTCCCCCCGCAAATCAAAGTAGCAGCGGTCTGACCAGTGGCATGACGACGCGAAGAGGATCAGGAGCAGTGCGGAGCAGTAGATGCATGGTCGGTGGAGGACGTAGGTGAGGACAACGAAGGAGAGGATGAAGAGAGGGGAGGCATTGGTCGGTATGAAGAGGAGAGGGAGCCAGCTATTCCGTGTAATTTCTGTTAGTGTTTCGTGCTTTTTGTTTTTTTTTTTTCTTTCTATCACAACGGCGAAGAAAGTGGAGGTGATGGTTTGTTCGCTCTGAGGTGGAGAGGGCTCACCTTCGAAGGCAGAACATGACGGGTGATGGTATGCGACAGCCTCACTGGGTGCCTTCGTCAGTCTGAAGCCGCAGGAAGAATAAGGGTTTTTGGCTGTGGTCTGGTTGTCGAGACAAAGTGAATGAAATGCCCGATGATGCTGCCACTGAGGGCTGCCGAGTTACTAATGATCGGCGGCCACACCAGCCACACCAGCCACACTAGAGGCTGCCGCTTCGGGACTAGCGCGTTATTTTCCTCTCGTTTACCTGATACTTGACTACAGAGTAATTCTGCCATCTCTCACACATCGTGAGGATGCATATTGTAGGAATGCACGCTTTCTCCACCCATAGCAGCAACCTCACGGCCTTGGTAGATCGGCGCGGGGTGCTTCACACCTGCCATCTCGAGAATAGTAGGGCCAATATCCATAACTGTAGCGAAATCATACTTCCACCGCATCCATTGACCGACATGACATCTCCTTTTCGTGCTCAGTAAACTTATCCCATCCGTCAACATGGTCATCCACTATAGGGTGGGTTTCAGTATCTTTCTCAATCAGGCCTATCTGACGGCTCTATTTTGTTTCTAGGCTTGTGGCTTTCCTTGTATTTTTTCATCCCAAAGTTACCCTTTTTACATGCTTCTCTATAAACATGGTCGGTTCACCTAAAGACCGGCCAGCCCGGCTCTGTCCCAGAACTCTTCGAGTCGCCTAGACCGGAAGGAAAAGATGACTGGATGATCACGGCCCGGATCGACACTATATTTGGATATGAAACAACAAGCTTTCCTGGCGTTCAAGGCATGACGAGTTCTACAGAGTTTGGGAGCCAGGACAGCCCCGGAAAATGGGTGTTCTCTGTTGCACGAGCATTCTACACGTGTTCTACTGCATTTGCGGGGAAACTAATTGGGCCCGTGGTATAGCAACTTGTTCAAAAATTGTATGTAAGCACTGTTGATACTGACAGCGAACACTCTAGGTTGCACCACAGATTATTGAGCCCCCGGGTCATCGCTGGGTTATCTGGACTTTAGTCGTCATTGCTTGGGTTAGGATCAATTGGTACTAGAGTCCACCTCGCGACACATTGCACAGTTCATTGTGGCCAGGGTTGTCATATTTAGATTAGGCCAATGCCGTTCTTTCCCTAGTGGAGGGCTTGCTGAAGTCACCTCCATGTAGGTGAATAAGATTCGTCAGAAAGCACATGAATTCATTCTAGAAAAAATGACTTTATTACCAGTGGCTACCAATCTGAAATCTCACCCGCATCCATCCGTGGCACAATTGTTGACGATATTACTTATTTCTTCTGATGAAATCTAATTCCAATTCAGACTTTCTTCTCTTAAGTTGCAGCTGAAGTGAAATTTGCGCCTTTACGTGCCAAAACATTGTCATTGGGCATTGCTCTAAAGTACAGTTATACTCTAGCCCCTTTTGTTTTCGAACAGGCGAATGGCCCCGAGAGTGGGTGAGAACGATGAAAAATGATCATAAAACTATCTAGCTTATACTTTTTAGGGTTACCGTATTGGAAACTTCAGTACCGGATCGAATAAATGATGGGAAGATAGACGAGGGAGAAAGGGGATTATACTACTGAATCTCGTAGTCAGGGAAATTGGAAGTCTCATTGAGCCAAGGTTAAATGATCAAAAGACCGGTTAGCGTTAGGGCTGTTTAGGATCCTCCGTTGGCTCACAGAGGCATATGCACGCTATATATAGTAACCTTTGAAATATATCAAATGATACCAGCTGGCGACGATATTGACCCCGCTGAAGCTTCTCACCACATGAAAAACGCACAATGAATCTCTAAATAGTTATGTAATAATGCTCGTTAAGTTGCTTCAATGTTACTGAACGCTCACTAAGTTATCGATAGCCCTAGTGCTGCTCACCACCTACCAACGAGCTAATTTACTTCAAATTTTACTACTGGTTATGAACGGTGCCAGCTCAGTCAACCCCCCACCTCCGCATTGCAACATACATACACCGACTTTTCTCTCAGCCTCATCGTCTCAAAATGCCTCGGCGTAAATAGTGACATCCGTGCTGTACTTTTCTGGGAACGAGCACGAGTCCACTCCCACTACCAAATCTGAGGAATTCTGCGGGATGAAGCAGTCGTGCTTGTGCAAGTACCTTGGCGTGACTTGTAACCATCCCGACACGTTTTTACACATACCTCTTTCAATCCGGCAGCAGATCTATTTATACGCCGGATTGATTACCGACAGCTATATTTGTTATCCGCATTATAAGCCAGTCGAAGGGGATTCTGAATGCACGATTCAACATGAAAATTACCTTGCCACCTACAATCTCAGAAATGTATGTGCGCAAATATGCGATGAAGTCGAAGCTATGCTGGTAAACCGAAATGTTTGTGTTTACAAGGATGACACTCTCGAGGAAGGTCTTGAGTTTCTCCGGGAACTCACCCCCTATGCGTGTTCCATGCTGAGGAACCTAGCCATTCACTTGCATGTCCGACCTCGCAGGTATCCAGGTTATGGACCAGAGCCAGAATCATTGACATGGCGGCGCATTGAAATGTGGCAAGCCGCCGCCTCTAATATCTTGTCTCATGCGACCCCTCGACAGTTAACCCTCCATCTCATCTGCGATACGGAAGATAGCAAACAGACAGCCGCCGTTCTTCAGCCACTATACAATTTTCCAGGACTGCTCTTCGAACTACAGTTGCGTCTCCTGGAACGAAAGCCCAATGATCAGAAACTTATCACCCTAGCTCGCGAAACAGCACTTTACGCTCAAGCCCCGGATCCTAGGGCTTCGGGGTCCTTTCGCTTTTTTGACCTTCCAGCGGAGATTCGACAAAACGTATTCGAGTATACCAATCTTGTCACTCCTCACCGTAAAGTCCACTGGGACCCCATGTACGGTTTCCGGGCTGCGTACATCTTCTGTGAGTGCGATGGCAGTGTGTGTCTCGAAGAGGATCTCCACAATGGCCGCAGAATGGGATCTTGTGGTGGCTGGTCGAGAGTCACAGGAGACTTTTGCATGAAACATTACGCTTCGTACTCCTCCCGCTGTAGTCACTCTAAAAGTCCCTTGCCTCTTCTACTAACAAGCCGAGCGATGTACCAAGAGGCTATTGACTTCTTCTACTCGAGCAACCGGATAGTTATTCAACCGCATATCGACGCCAAATCCACTGTATTCGCTGGGGTAGAGACAAACCTTCTTATCGATCAACAACCAACGACTCTTATGGAGAACCTTCGTGCCACAGCGGATTCAGATACGGCCGATATTGAGGAGTATTTCAGCTCTCAAAACTATCTGATGCATGACTCAACAAAGATCTTCATGGAAAAAGTTGGGACCAAAGCAGTCAAACTGATGCGCAATCTGGAGATCGTCTTCCCTCAAATCGGTCCTGTTTCTGACCTTTCGGACACAGCTACTGCTTACAGAGAGTGGTGTACAGCCATTGCTTATCTAGCCTCTCTGGCAGGGCAGGAAGAAGACGTTCGAAAGTTGACCCTAGCCGTGCATATCTGGACGAAACCTTGCAGTCCCTTTCTGGACTTGCCTCTTGAAAGCACAGCGCACATCCTTGGTGCACAGGGGCCCCGGCTCCTCCAGCCCCTCCGTGCGCTACCACAGCTAGAGCGCCTGTTCGTCCACCTAGAATGGCCAGGGCATTGGTCCCCTCAAAAGTTACTGCACGATATTGAGACATCCAAGCGGCCTAGGAAAGAGAGTCTAGGCTGTGGTATTGGATTGCACTATATACCTCGCGCGATAAAGGGTCTCACTGAGAAGGAGGTTGATTGGGAGAAGATGGTCATGGGTGCTGAATATGATAGCTACTCAATGGGAAAGGCAAATGAGTTACCAAGTCAGTGGATTCGAGCTGGGTGGGATTCAAGTTGTTAAGCATACGCTCTGCTTAGGGATGCAAGTTCTGTTAGATATATGGGTTGCAAATGTGGAGTTGAATAGCGGATTCCATCAACATTTGAACGGTATTGATGGATGCTCTTATGTATGTATCCTCCATAATGTTTTATTATCTGAACGTGCATGCAAGAACAATCATAATATATACAAGAAATCGCTCGCTGGATGCCAATTTCGGGAACGCCGGATAACCGCTTTACACCAATCTTTCAAGACCGAATGGTTCAATATACAGATCAGCATCAAGACAATAACAGCAATAACAACAGGAATAGCAAAAAAGACAGGGTAAAAAGGGAGGTCTACAAATCAATCAAACCACGCAATTGATCAAGGGCTGTCTTGTTACGCTCTCGAACGTTCAGATCGGGATCCTTTTCGAGAGCGCGTAGTCGATCTATGTATCCAAGAGCCTTGAGTTTGAGCGCGCGTTCACGACACCCTGGCTGATCGCTTTGGTTATCTGCAAAAGTCAGGTTGAGGGCGACCCAAACACAGTTGACTCGGATCTGGCTATTTGGATTTTCATAGAGGCACTGCAGATCCTTTAGAAGGGTGGGATGCGAGAACAGCAGGTCCCGGTATCGCGGCGGGCCGGCTGCGATGTTGATGATCACATAGGTCACTGCAAGCAAGATCTCGCTGGGCATCGCGGGAGTCGAAGGCCGAGATGGCGAGTCGCGGCGAGTAGGAATTGGTCGCGGGCGTACCTTGTCGGCGAGAATGTCCAAAAAGTCGTTATGGCCGATTTCCTTGAGAAAGAGGTCGACAATTTCCGATGACTCGTTGCCGACCATTGAGTTTCGGACTATATTGAGTACTTGCTCTTGCACTGCAAAATCGTCCAGTCTGGCTTGGTTTTTTCGATGTAGCTCTCCGCTCAACGCCAGTTTTTTGAGCCGAGTCGCGTCCGGTAGAAATGTTTCGCTGGTGCTACTCCTATTGTCCTCAGCCTCCAGCGCAGAATCCATTGCTTCGTCTCCTGTTTCGACATCTTCCATTGGGTTCAGCAAGTCGACCTTTTCGCCGACCGAGTTGGATGTCCCCATACCCAACAGGGAGCCAGTATCTGGATCTTGCAAGAAGCCTCCCTTGTTTATTGGGTCCGTTGACATGACCTCACCCAGCCATGACGGCTCTAGACCGTTTATTATCTTGATCCGGAGATCATTGGCTGCATTGTACACAATGTGCTTGAGAACCCACAGCGACTCCAAACGGAGTTTCACATTGGTAGAATGGGCATGATCACAAAGAGTAGAAAGAGTCTCCGGGCTCACCAATGACTACAGTTTGTCAGCATAAAAGTACTCCAACAAGAACAGAGAAGCCCATTCTTACCTCTCTCATAGGGCTAAAGTCAAGTGCAAGATTGCACAACACCGAGGTTGCAGCAACTTGTACCTCAATATCAGGATGGACAAACAACTCCAGCAGAGGAGTAGCTACTCCAGCGTCAATCATGCTTGTCCGTAATATACTGACAGATCGAGTCAAGGCCCTGGTAGCACCACAAGCGGCAAGGATTGTCGGGATGGGATTTCCATCTGCCGAACCATTCTTAGTCTCTGTAGCATCTTGGGTCGCGGTGGAAGGTCGTGGTTTCAGAGCGTTGATAACATATGGCACAACTCCATTCTCGCAGAATGATTTACGATAATCATCACTGAATAGCGCAAGAGAGGCCACAGTCCTTAGGATACCTTCCCGGTAGCGGAGAATATGGCAGGTCATCGGACTGAAACCGACGGGCCCCAGCTGAACCTCTGAAGATATTTCTGAATGTAAATCGTTGTTGGTCTTGGGTTCAGCAGACCAAGTGACTTTGGTATTGACTTGATGGGTATTGTATGTCTCTTTAAGCAACTGAGATAGCTTCTTGATCGCATTTCCTTCAGCGGCGTGCTTCTGCAGTTCACTCGTGTCCATTACTAACGCGGCGAGAATAAATGGCACTTCCTCCTTCAGTCGAAGGGTCGTCCGAATCGACCCGTCATACTCGGGATCCGCAGTGGACTTGAAGTCGTAATCCTTATCGAGCATTTGCAGCAGGATTGGTATTATAATAAAGCTAAACATGGGAGTTCGATGCTTCTTCACCAGTTCAAGGCGAAACAGGGCCGTAACAAGGCGCGCCGCCATAACTCGTGACATACCCGATTCTGTACGAACCAAGTGGATCAACCAAGGTATAATCGCATTCTCTTCTTCATCAGCTGGAGATGCTTCAAGAAAGGACAAGGAGCGTTTTTGGAACGATCCCATCGGGACAAGCGGGGGAAAGTTCGACAGCGCACTGTTTTGACTGAGAGGAACAGCAGGCAAGATGACATCGAAAGGATTTGACTGGACTTGGCGGGGTACTGCTGTGCCGGACAAATATGGCATGCCCCAAGGGTTCCTCTTGATGTCTGAGGGAGAAAACTCGGGCAGTCGCCCCGGGAAGACGGTGAGGATTCCCGGAGAAGACAAGAAATGCTCTGCCCGCGACTTGGAATTCTCTACAAGGACGGAGGCGGCGCGCAGAATCGGGGCGAGTTTGGCCGATGAAGGTGCTGGCGGTGGGAGTGAGGACAGAGCTCCATCTTGATTGAGATGGTTTTCTGCGCCAGGAAGGACAAAACCTTGTGCCACGACGAACGAGGCGAGATTCATTGCCAAGGCATCCAAGGTACCGTGTTCAGCCAGAGCATTTTTATGGGATTCGTCTGTACATATTTTTGCTATCAGAGTCGCAGCCAACGAGATACATGATTGTGTAACGGAAGAGGGAGATGATTTGGCGATTATATGTGCATAACAGCTGATGTGGTCCGGTGCGAACAATAGATCCGCAAGATGGTTGTCTTGCGGCCAGTTTACATTTTGGAGAATATAGCGGTCGGCGATAGTGTTGAATGTGCTCAGAATGGGAAGCGCAAGGGACTGGGAGCAGTCAGATGCGAGAATGGATAACAGCGAAGGGACAATTGGACTCGATAGAATGGGCGAAACGAAAGCCGGGCCACCTAAAACAAATCATGCATGCATTAGTTTTCATTGTGCATTTCGCTGCCGCGAGCGTTATCACCTTGAGCTAAGCTGCCCACGATAATGGCAGCCTGTAAACACGCCTCTTCATCTTCAGTGCGGTCGTTGATGGCGTCGCTCCGGCTTGTCACTCCGTTCTGTTGGCCTGAGACAACTGGCTTCTTGCTACCTCCTGTTTTTGAAGATAACACCCTGGATAGCAACGGTATGATCCCCCAGTGAATCCAGGCCTCCTTTCGCTGGTCATATCCGATGAGCTCGTGCTTCAGCAGCCTCAAGGCGATGACTTGTTCGGCGACGGTTTCGGCATTGAGCAGTTGGGCCAGCAGTGGCGAGGTTTCTGGGTTCATATCGTTCCTAGTGTGGCAGAGATAAAAACAGCAACAAAACCCAAAGTCCTGTTGGTTGTCTTTCCAACAAACGGATCGGTCGTTTTGCGAAAGTGTGAGGACGATCGATCGATCAGCTCCGACGGCAGAGCTGAAGAGAGTGGCGGGCGACCGGAAGAGTGCCGACGGGCGTAACCACGCACGATGTGTAGTCTAAAGACGAGATAGCATGCGACGGCGGCGCGCAGTTTATCTTATGACATGGCACTCGTTGGCCGGGAGGTTAGAGATAAGATGGGTTCGCGATGCGCCGGAAATAATAGAGCGTGTTTCGAGGTATACAGTAAATTACAGGTTGGAGGTGGCAGGCGCAGCGGACCGGGGGTATTACCTGTACGGCGGGGGTCACGTGGGTTGTCTCTGTTTCTGCCAATCACAGCGCTCTACAGAACTAAATGCATTACTACTATCACCATGACGAGCTTGGATATTAGTCAAGCTGCAGATCGAACAGATCATGTGGAGTTAAAGTGACTTGGCGATATTGTTTCAGCCCTGTGGCTTTGCTTTTGACGAGCTGGACTAGGGACGTGTTGGAATGTTTTCGCGTACCAAGCTTAAATAGAAACAGTAAGGGGAATGATGTCAGTCATGAGTCTAGGCCTTTTGTTGTCTTGCTTGAAATAGCACATCAGGTTTGTGCCCTAGGAGCACAAGAATTAAAGTTCAAGGTCTAATTAGATGACGCAGTGAGAGCAAGAAATGCACTTTAAATCGCCCGGCCAATGGGAATGCATCGAATGCACTTTCCCGAATAGGATTGGCGCGGAAGACGCAAAAGTGACAGCTCGAGTATACAGACTGCCGTATGTAGATGCATACGCAAATAGTCGAAACGCACAAGAGAGGTTTCGAAAAGGGGTGGGTCATACAACAGAGGAAAGGAATTGCCTTTTGTCAACACCCAATCAGCCAAACGAGCACAATCTCCAATCAGGCGGCGGCTCTTTGCTTCGCCTGTTCTGTCAAGCAGAATCGGAGTCATACCGAGGAAAATAATCCATATTGACTAATCAAGTATCATGAGTGTTTCAGTGTAAGAAAAACGCCGATTACGTACCGAGTACGTAGTATATGGTGGATATATGACTCGATTACGGTTGCAGCCCGACCTCGAATTATTATCTAATCGGCGGGCAGCCAGCGCGTGACTAGCCCAGAGAGGACTAGTGTGTTGGGCAGGTGCTCATCCTCTTGTGCGCGACTTTTCACACTCTCTCATCTTGTTCATTCTTGTTGTTTCTCTATTACTGCGTACTTGGTCTTGCTGCTGCTGCGCATCCATTGCTCCGGTGCGATCCCCGGGTATCTGCAGGTATAACTAGATGCTATAGCCTCTAGCGCCTATAGTATCCATAGCCCTATAGCGCATCCGTCCTGGTCCGGAGCAATGCTCCCTGGCGTGCCCGCCGGCCTGTACGAGCCTCTTGCCTGAGCACGTGGCCGATCTGCGCCCGCTCAGTTGCACGACGCAGCATGCTGACCATGCTCGTCTCGTCGCCTTCATCGCCAGCGCCAAACCGCTTTCCCTCGTCGCGGCGCCAGGCGCCCGCCTGCTCTGCCTCGCATTCTCCTGCTTCCGCTGCTCCTCCCGCGACAACCGCCGTCTCCAACAGCTGCGACTCCTCGCTGCACCACAACCGCTCCTTGTCATCCTCGCGCGCCCTCTTGTCCCCGACAGTCGAGGAGATCCGCGCTGCCCTGAGAGCACACACCGTTGACGCCACTTCTCACTCCTCCGCCGCGGAGCCCTCGGGGGACCCTTCTCGCGGCTCCATGTCCTCTGGACCCGAGACCCTTGGGGGCGAAACCCGCCAGTCCACCACCAACAGCGTTTCCATTGTCGCACCGCAGCCCTCAGAGAATGCCGCTGCTGCTGCTACCAATGTACAGTCTGCTGTACCCTCCATCTCGCCCGCTTCGGCCAAGCGCCAGCTCGCCGATGCCACTACCGACGAGCAGCCTGAGGCGCAGTCTGCGTCCCAGTCCGCCGAACAAGAGCAGAATCGAACCAAGCGAGTGCGACCGCCAGCGCCGGACGTCAAGCTGTTGCCGCGCGACTACGAGTTTGTCAATCCGAATGACCTGGTTGTTCTGATTTCGAGCATGATCATGGAGTTGATCTCATACAACGACAAAATTCCACTGCAGGGCGGAAAATTGACGCGCTTCCATTCACGAACCCCGCCGCGCATTTCCGTCCGTGATTATCTGCAGCGATTGACTACCCATGCCACGCTATCTCCTCCGATTCTGCTGAGCATGGTTTACTACATTGATCGGCTGTGTGCGCTCTACCCGGCCTTTACCGTGTCCAGTTTGACCGTCCATCGATTCCTCATTACAAGTGCCACCGTTGCCAGCAAGGGTCTCAGTGACAGCTTCTGGACTAACAAAACCTACGCCCGAGTAGGGGGAATCAGCCTCAACGAATTGGCCCTATTGGAACTCGAGTTTCTGTGGCGGGTCGAGTGGAAGATTGTGCCTCAGCCCGAGGTTCTGGTCGACTATTATTTGAGCCTCGTCGAGCGATGCGAGCTGTATACGCTAGAGCCGGACCCTCAAGCCGGGACTCCTGCCACTACAGTCTCCATGCAATGAGCCTGCACATTCTGATCAGCCTCTGAAAAGCTTCTTCGTATCAAATTCCTGAGACTTGTTATTTTTTTTTTTTTTTCTTTTTTCTTTTTTTCTTCTTCTCTTTTCTTTTCTTCTCTTCGTTACAGCGCCACATGGATCGCTCTCATTGTTTTCGTTCATGTGATACGACAAGATATATCCCTAATTTCTATTCTTGGCTTGATGCAACGAAGAAATATCCAGGTGGTGTGGCTGTCGTCTTTTCCCTCTCTCTTGCTTTTTATTTAACTTTTCTCTGCATATATTGGTGGCGTCTACTGTTTACTTCTCTGTGTAACTATATTGGCCGCATACTTGATTTAATCAAGGATTTACGTATAAAGTATAACGATCTTGTCTGGTTGCTCCATGTAACGTAGCACAGTCTTACATCAGTCCAAGGCGTGGCAGCGGCTTCAAATGTCTTGGCACATACAGGGTTTGGGACTAGACTGGAGGTAATAAAATGATCCAATCTAATATCTATTAATTGGAGGTGTCAAGAGATGCGTCACGTCTTATATATATCTGTGATAGGGATGTCAAAAAAATTGAAATTTTAGCAATTTTCTGTAACTAAAAATTAAATCTCTTGATTGCATAATAATAAAGAAATATCATCTTAAAAGTTTTTTTTTATAATTACTGTATTACTGTCTGTGATGGCGAACCCATCACATTGCCGGCAAGAAGGATGTTCCGAATCTATATAATTTACTTGTGTCTAGGTAGAGAAAGACTCAGGCGGTAAAGATTGAACCTATGAGGTCTACAAATCTAGCCAATTTATGCTGCACCTCATACTTGCCCACCGCAATAGGGTTGTCATTTTTTCCACCACATTACCATAAGGATATATTATTATTATAAAAAAGATACTTCTTCAAACTACTGCACAGTTATGTTCATGAGATATGGTCATTCGCAGCTGATCTGTTTTAAGCCTCAGCTGAGCAAAGTGCCTCCATATATTTCAAGTTCATTCCTCGAAACATTGATCAATATAAGTAGCCTCGAAATCTTATTTTCTCTGTCACGATCAATATGTTTTTCTTTTTGCACAGCTTTTGTTCTTCTCTTCTGATCTTGGATTAAATTACCACTAAGTAGGATCTGCAATAATGGCTCTATTGAAGCATTTAAGCAAAGGGAAAAGAAACCAGTCAAGCCATAAATTTGTTTAAGAAAAACACCAGTCTCTTTCTTGTAAGTGAGTATTAAGTCGGATAAGTTAGACTAACCATCAACAAGGTCTGAGTAGGACAGTTATGTGGGACCTAACATGAACCCGGGATTTAAAGATGGAGACAGAAAGGCTTTCTGGAAAAAAAAAAAAAAAAAAAAAAA
>CVMT01000001.1:1733227-1754182 GCA_000985935.1 Talaromyces islandicus | reverse complement strand
GGAAAAAAAAAAAAAAAAAAAAAAAAAGAGGAAAATCTATATTCAAGTATACATGTAATCTCTTCGAATCCATATTCAATCTCTATATATAGATATAAATGATAATAGTACTAATAAAGTGGTGTGTTAATCACTTATTACATCCCAGAGCACATTGAATTAATATAAATCTTGAAAAAATCAAGGAACTGAAAATAAATCTTAGAGGTCCCTCCGAATTTGCAAGATAACGTAACCGATATCTATGATGCAAGCCTGTATTTATAGATCTCTCGTATATATCATATTTTAACATTGAAGACCCCAATAAAAATAAAAAAGTTAAAAGATCTTTACTCAGATATTATAATCATACTCTAAAGACTACACCAGAATATATCTAAACTGCCACATATGCAGCACATAATATCTGCAAGACTGGGGCTATTGAATCGGTGTCTATTGATGGTTCTCAAACTCGATAAAGACGACCTCGTCTGTTAAAATCTGAGGATCCACTCTGAACCAGTATTAAATGGCGAGCCTAACAGCATGCTTATTTTTATTTTTCTCTAAAATTCGAATGTCCTTTAGAAAATATACGCCGAATCATCTGATTATTTGAATGAAAGTAAGGAGAATCAAAATATGCTAATATTGCCAGAAACTGTCCCCCCAACCACCAAAAAAAGATCTGCTGGTCTATGGAATCGAAATGGAGATCCTGAGACCATGTTTCTACTGTGAAGCTGTCAGAAACATCATAGCTGGGCCTATAAGGAAAGTATTCGTCCTAATAACTCTTCATGTTTTTGTGCTTGTCCTCAGCCAAATAGGCTGGGTTATTCCAGCATAGAAAAGGCCAATTATCTTGCGTAACTGGAGAATACAGTTTTCAAGAAATTAGTAAAAACAGCAGAAATCAACAAATGACAACTCTTAGCACAGAGGTGGTGGGTATGAGCCTGGAGCCGTGCTCACGGCTCCGGATTACTACGTATATGGAATATAGGAGGGGCCGATCAAGGGTTAGATTGCGAAAGATACCGTGTCTATGATATTTAGATAGTTAAGCATTATTTGCTGTTCTCGGCGAGACGCAAGGGGTTAGGATTTCCCCTTGCAATGTGCAAGGAGCAGCATTCCATTTTCAGGGTTCGAGTCAGCTGTTTTCATCCCTTGTGCCGTCATTGTCGTCCAGCATATAAACTCAGACAATGAATACAATAGGATGATTCTAAGCATGTGTGTGTAACGTGACGCCTAAACCTGCTCGCGCGAATGCAGCCTATCTGGTTAAGTCTCTCGGTTTTGGATGTCTGAAGACGGAACTCATCACTGACACGCTCTCAACACAAGGCTATAAAGAGGCCAGGTCCCCTCCTTATTTCTAACCAGCCTACTTCTTTTGGACCTACCACAGACTCTTCTTTATTGAGATCCAACATCAATATAATCAAACTCAATGGAGACTACCACAGAAGTAGATTGGACTATTCTTGATTGGGAGCGTGTTGGAGATGGGATCCATCTCCAGACATCCAGAACGTCCGAGAGACTTAACCAGATAGACCGCGTTCGCGCGAACGGGGTAGGTGATCACGTCGCACTACCACAAATTGTGGTCAGCGGCGATCAATCAGCCGGAAAAAGTTCGGTTCTGGAAGGTATAAGCGGGATACCTTTTCCCCGACAGGATGGTCTCTGTACCAGGTTCGCAACAGAGATCATCCTCCGCCATGACCCAAGTGAGCAGCGTGCTACCGCCATGATCATACCTCATGGCTTTCATACAGCTGAAGAAAAGACACGCCTGAGCGCATTTCGCAAAGAGATACGTGACTTCACAGAGCTTCCTGGTATTATTGAGGCGGCTGCAAAACTTATGGGTGTTCGCGGACATGGTGCAGAGACCGATGCACCGGCATTTTCCGCCGATGTTTTACGTTTAGAACTTGTCGGTAAAACCGGCCTGCATCTGACCATCGTGGACCTGCCGGGATTGATTTCGGTGGCCGAGGTTGAAGAAGACGTTCGGCTTGTTGAGAACTTGGTGGATTCGTACCTCGAGAACCCACGTACTATCATCTTAGCAGTGGTGCCAGCCAGTAGCGATATTGATACCCAACGCATCATCCAAAGAGCTCGACATTACGACAAGGCGGGTCACCGCACCGTGGGTATCATCACCAAGCCCGATCTGATCAACGCCGGTACGGAATCTCGTGTTGCTCGATTGGCAAACAACTCTGATGCAACGAAGTTGAGACTGGGATTCTTCCTCGTCAAAAATCCATCACCCGCGGAGCTAGAGACTTGTCTTACACTTTCGGATCGGAAAACGGCAGAATTGGCTTTCTTTTCGGCTGGAGCTTGGAAGAAGCAAAAAATTGATCGATCGCGCATTGGAATAGACAATCTACGTCAATTCCTACAGGAACTCTTGGACAGTCACATTGAACGAGAATTACCTACGGTGCGAGAGGACATACGGCGTCTGCTCAGTGAAACAAACCATGAGCTTGTTGACCTGGGTATGGAACGCTCGTCTTCAACCCAGATCCGGGTATATTTGACGCGAATTGCAAGCGATTTTCATAATTTGGTCAAAGCCGGCGTTGATGGCGCCTATGCAGGCCGTGACGCAGCATTCTTCCATATCAAAAACGATGAGATGTACGTCCGCCTCCGTGCAGCTGTCCACAAAGAGAATGAAGAGTTCGCCGCGTATATGAGACAGCGAAGTGAGAAGAGGAAGATAGTCAGCGAAGAGCAATTGGAAACAATCGAAGCCGAAGAGGGGCAGCTGCTCCTCACGGATGATGGAATGATGTCGTGGGTACGCAAAGTACGTGATTCTATCTTCGCCTATTGTTCCCATGCGCAATCACACTAACACGCTCAGATATACCATGAAACCAGAGGCCGAGAACTACCCGGCAACCACAATTACTCTTTGCTCACTGAACTGTTTCATGCTCAGTCGGAGCGATGGGGAAGCATCAGCCGTCGCCATGTAGACACCGTAGTATCCTTGGTGTCTCGATTTATTGACTCTGCGTTGGCGTTTGTCGTTAAGGATCCTGACGTTCGCAAAAACTTGATGGAAGGGATTAAGCTCACGCTTCAAATCCACACCAATGAAGCTTATGAAGAATTGGAGAAGCTTCTCCTTGACGAGGCACGCCATCCGATTACGTATAACCACTATTATACGGATAATATTCAGAAGGCACGACTTGACCGGTCCAAAAATGAGTTGAAAACTTCAATGAACGATGCTATTCACAAAGACTGGAATGATAAATTCCACGTCAGCAACTCAGAAGTTGAGATCAAGAAGTTATTAACCTCCCTTCAAGACCGCATCATCGTTGACATGACGGAACGAGCATGTATGGAGGCGCGTACCGACTTGGCCGCGTATTACAAAGTATGGACATAGGCAGTTTCATGTTAATGCTTCATGCTAATCCTGACCAGGTTGCGATGAAATTATTTGTCGACAATGTTTGTCGTCAAGTCATTGAACGGCACATACTTTCAAAGCTCGCAAGTGTGTTTGATCCGACCACGATCAGCGCATATACCGATGAAGATATGGTCCGCTTGGCCGCGGAATCGCGTCAGATACGTGACCGTCGGGTTGAGGTGCTCCGGCTTCAAGACGCGCTGGAGCAGAGTCTTCGGGACCTTGGGGTTTGATTTTCTTGTGTTTGTATGCTCCGCCCGTGGTTTTTTATCCTTGCGAGTTTTTCCCATGGGACTTGACGTGAATGCGTGGGCAGGGTGTCTTAAATTACAATGATTGGTTACTGTTAGCATGTTAGTTAATTGAAATTTTTGTTTTGTCTCTTAGTAAAATCAACTGTCTCGACTGTACCAGAGTAACGGGCAAATGGAAACTTCATCACAGGCGATGTATCCTATAGTTAACCCACATGTTCCTAGAGATCTTTCCACAGATTCGTAGGAATAATCATGGGAACATTGGCTTCCCAGTATTGTCATCAAAATTTTAACCAATAATTCTATATAATTTATATAGAGTAGTAAAATAATCCAACTTACTACTGGGAGGGCAATTTTACATGAAATTTCCCCGTCACCGTGCCACCTTCCCTACTACCTGCTTAGGGTTTCGGTTCAACGTGGGGTTTTCGCGTTTTTCATTAACAACACTTATTGTTCTATAACCATGACTCCTACTGTATATAAAAATATTAACAAAGTGTTAGATAAGGCTATAGAAGTCTATATGACTAAAGAAAATAAAAATATATATTAATATTAGTATAAAAATATAATATAATTCTAAAGATATTCTAAAGAAATATAGTACCAGGGTTGATTTCCGTGTCGGAAGTTGAAGAGGATGTCCAGCTTGTTGAGAATTTAGTAGTCATACCTCGAGAACTCGTAAACTATTATACTTGCCGTGGTACCTGCAAGCAGCAATATTGATACTCAACGAATCATCCATTATGCTGGTCGACACGAAGGATACACTACTCGAAAACATATATGTATTTTTCCAATAAAAAATCTAAGAAAACATTTACTCTTTGCACCTAAGTCTCGATGATGTCATAGCAGTGATTGTATGTGCGCCGGTCAGTCTATTATCTCATTGATATGTAGCCTAGATTATTTCTTATTGAAAACCGAACCACCCACTCATGCCTGGTTGGATCTGAAAGGTCATGACACATGTGGCTCGCTTTAAAGTTGACCGTTCACGGTAGAAGTTTTCGAACATTTGACTAACACAAATCCAACTACAACCTAGTCACCATGACTCGAGATTCAGCTCCCCCAGTTGCTTCCACGCCTCTGTGGAAGTTGTATATTAGGCTTGCTTTGATATGGCTGGTAGCAATTGGTGCGGGGAGTTTCGTTATTGATCGACAACTTTTCGCGTTGGGGGATGCTTGTGCGTCCAAGCAGTCTCCATTCCCCGAACTGTCTCAGCACCCGAGGATTGGAGTTCCTGCCTGCGCCGTATCGATCTTTTTCTCTGCCTCTGTAGCGACCGCTGGCGCTAAGATCATGATGTCGACGTTCCTCGTCTTCGTGGCCTCCCTCCTTACAGTCATGTTAGTTGAGTCCCAACGACAGAACGAGTCGCCAAATGCCATCGTACAACGACCAGCGATTCCTTGGTTGCTAGTCAATTTCATGACGGGCTCAGCAGTGATGCCGGCCATCATGGCCCCCGCGTCGTTTCAGAATACACGCGAATATCTAAGGGCTCAAGAACAAGACAGTCGAACAGCATCGCATGCCGTGCCGCCTGCTAACCGCGTTGTCCATGCGGAATCGAAACTGGCGATTCCAATTTCAGTCGCTCTGGGCTTCGTTATTCCGTCAACGATGCTAATCTTCAAACCTTCGTCCACGACCATACTTCTCTGGCAGCTATTCCCCCTTTATATCGCAATATTGCTATGGGCCGGAAAGCGCATTGTAACTCGCTCGCCGTTAAGATCTGTCGTTGTTCCCGCTCTTACTTCTTCTTCTGCTGCTGCTGCTGCATCACAAAATTGTCAACCCGGTGAAAGTCAGAGAAGGGCCAAGTTTCTACTTTTTGCCGTCCCCTTTTTTCTGTCCATCATGTCTCATGCTGCTGCCCTTGTTTACCTCCTTCAATATATCTGGCGTACGTCACGAACGCAACAAGCCCACACATCACCATTCTCGTATCTCACCCCCCCCGTTATTCGCCTGCTGTCTGTCAATTTCGGCTCAATGTATGTGACAGCCATCTACTGGATCTATGCAGAAGGTGGTATGCTGAGTGCTGCTAGCGCTCTGAAATCCACACTCCTTGCTGGCCCAGGTGCCGGATTGTGTTCGGGTTGGATGGTTAGGGAGGCTGTGATACACAGGCTTGTTTGCGAGATCTTTGAAGATTACACAGATCAGGAGAACAGTTCACTTGGAACATGACATGAGAAACCTATTTTCAGTATTCGCTTACAGTTATCTCCTATACTTCCTTGCCTGAATCTACGACATATTGATACCCTGCTGGTGGACAACCCAGAAGTCCAGGCTTTGATGTTAGAATGGCCTTCGCGCTAATGCATTCGTGGGAACAATACGTAGGGCGGAATGTATGAACATCATCCTACAATTCAGAATCTCCTTCCAAGTATTATACATATGGATGAGGTTGGGCCCTTAGATTTAAGGTTGGTCCATGTAAAGCGAAGTGTCTAGAGATAATGGTGAGCGCTAATCATGTATAAAAACTCGGGAAGAATTATCGAGAGCTTCAGGACCGAAATATAAAAAATAATGTAATAAAATGATAATGGAAATGCTATATGTGTAATGATGCGATAATGGAAAAAAAGGCCGTTTTCGTCGAGACCTTTGGTCATGGCAGAATCATGTATTTGAATTTCGACGGGATGTGACCATAGTTCGTACAAGTTCGTTCCAGATTTTCAAGAAAAGTTGACATGTTTTCACAACACGCTAGGTATATCAAACGTCATGTGGAATAGCTGTATCGAATCAGGTGAAGACTACTTCCATTTCCAATGCAGTATGCGCCAGAAGTCGACAGCCTGGATAATTCATGAAGCTAGCCTGGAAGAATGAGGTATGGAACCCCATAAGTCGGAATTGGAAGCAAGCCACGATTCAGCATGTTTGTTTTACCCAGATGCAGCTTCAGTCGTACATATTACGTCCTCCACTGGCCATGTTGTACATCTTACGTCTTACATTGACTGTCGTCTCGTTGGTGACTGCACCCCCGCCAGTATAGTTTGGTGTCTATAGCCTGTTCGCGCATCGTGGATGAAAAATGAAATGAACTGTAAGTGCGCAGTTCAAATGGTATATATCCCCTACTTACCTCCTGTTTTAAGCGTTCCTCTCGAGCGAATATGTTCATTACATGTTCAACATATAGCACCACAAGAACTGCTGACATCATCGAACATGCATCATCGGCTTGACCTTTTGTTTCTATTACTTTTCGTTCCATCCTCACTCTGTAACCTATGGTCCTATAAGCGGTTTCAAGGAAAGCAAACTAAATCAGGCGAATTTGTGGCTGATACTCGTCACGAAGTGGAACTCGAAGAAGAAAACCATTTCATCCATTGGCTTCACGATGTCTCTGAAACCCAGGACAGCAGTGAAGTTCGTCACATGTTCACAGACAACAATATTCCGAGGAATGTAACAGATCTCGACGAAATATTCGAGCGTCTTGAGCCGCCTCCGCCAGAGGACCTGAAGCATCCTACCACGCCCCTGCGTCCACCCATGATCCCCAACCTACCGTCTGGGGAGGCAGAAGAGCTCTTCAAGAATTTAGGATACCCTCTTGATCCGAAGTGTATTGTCGACAAATCTAAATGGTGGTACAGAACCTATGACGGGTCCTGTAATTGGCTGAAAAAGGATGAGACCAACGAGGGCCAGATAGGCATGGCTAAATCTAGGGATTTCCAACAGCACGCATATGCTGATGGGATCTCGAAGCCACGCGATGGCCCGAATCCTCGAGCAGTGTCAAATGCATTCTTCAAAAGAGAAAAGAAGATCTACTACGAGCATACTCCACTTTTACTCGGCCTGATTGAGTTCATCATGCATGATGTTACATATAGCATGGATTCACCGGATGAAGTAATCGAAGTTACCATGCCTGATGACGAAGAGGTCTTTGACAAGAACACCAAGTTTAAGGTGTCACGTACGAAGGCAGTGGCCGGGACAGGCGAATCCGTAACTAATCCGCGCGAAAACGTGAACATGGCGTCAACCTGGCTGGATATTTCAAGTCTGTATGGGTCAACTGAGGAAGTGGGTCGTGCATTACGCTCATTCCAAGGGGGAAAGCTATTGACCCAGGAATTGAAAACGCCTGGTGCTTCCCGAGCAGCATCCTACCTGCCATTCAATACCATGAATGTTCCCATGAGGGCTAAGCCTTACCAGGATCCCAAGACCTTGTTCGCCGGTGGTGACCCCCGGACGAACGAAGATTGGCTTTTACTGGGCGTTCATACCTTGATACTTCGGGAACATAACCGTCTTTGCGACATCTTAGCCGAGAAGCACCCAGAGTATGATGACGAGCAGCTCTACCAGACCGTCCGGTTGCTTATGGCGGCCAAGTATGCTCTCATTGCCAACGCATACCAGATGTGCTACTGGACTGATGAGATGCCATGGCCTAGAGATGACGGTAAGCAGTAGTAAACTCCAGGAATTTGGTCAGGTGGACTAACCTCTATTTACCCGTGTCTTTGCACGGCTGAAGGGTTCCCTCTATATCGCCAAATGTACGGAGAGAGCGTCTTGGAGATCAACCCCATGAATACATATCCATGGCCACTTGTAACGAAGAGTGGGAAGCCAATGGTGGTTTCTGCGGAAATGGCTGTTGTATATCGGTTCCATGACTTCATTATTAATGAGTTCCCCATCAAGGATGCCTCAAACGTTACCTTATGGAACCAGTCTGTCTTCGCCACCGGATTTAACCCCCAGGGCTTCATTGATACTGGCTTAGAGAATATCCTACGCGGGATGGTTAATACTTATATACCAAATTTTAAGAGTGGCGTCGATGAGTCGTTCCGGTCTGCTAATCAATACAGAGCTGCGCCCTTTGATGTTGCAACTTGGAGCATCGTTCACGAACGAGAGCAAGGACTTCCCACGTACAACACATATTTTCGCGCATACAATCTGCAAGGTAAATATTCATTTCTGTCGGGGCCCTTTAGTATCAAGATACTGACATTCCATTAATGCAGATCCTAACGTGGTTGTCAAGGTCCCAAGAACATTTGAAGAATTTTCATCGGATCCGGACAAGGTCGCGAAACTGAAAAGCCTGTACAAGTCACCAGACGACGTGGACTTGGTAGTTGGGGTCCAACTCGATGAGGAGTATTTCCCAGGAACCACAGTCCCCAAGTCTGCCCTCATAATTAGCCTGTTCAGTCTATTCGGCATGGGGAATTCCGATCGGTTCTCAATTGGCTTTGCAGTAACGAGATGTTTCCTTGTCGACACACCCTGGGATTGCCGTCCCAGCAACGCTCTAGAGGCTATATTGTGGCAGCCACGGCCCACCGACGAGCATCCGAATATGCGTTGGCTGGACCAGTTCTGGCTCAATGAACTGGACTTCCCGAACCACGGCACCAACCTACTTTGGAGGCTGGTGACAGAGAATTCCGAGATCGATTGCTTGCAAAGAGATCCGTTATTTCCCGCCGATCCAAAAACAAATCCTATCCTGTGCAGTCTACCGCCGTTACCCTGGTGGAAGATTGCATCCACCGCCCTTCTGTCAGCTTTTGAGATCGCTTTAGCGTGGGTAAAACTACACTGGAAGGAGCTTTTAGGCACAATTGCGGTCACCTTGCTCTCACTTACGATACGGTGGATACTGCAGAGACTGCAGTGGAAACTGATCAACGCACCCCACGTATACTGGGGACTACCAATTGTTGGCAAGGCGTTAGCATTCCAGAAAGATCCAAGAGGTCTCCTGCTGAAAGGATTCAAAGAGATCGGCAATACCATGTCTCAGTGTTTCGGCATAAAGCTTGCATCGCTCGTTCATTTCGTAATCACTAAGAAACGCGATCTAGCTTGGATAATCGAGGACAATCCCAATGAGAAGATCTTCAGCCTACACGAATTCCTTGCGGCGATTAACTTCCCGCTGATCATTCACCAAGACAACTTCGACTCAGACATACACACCAAATTGATCCGCAAATATTTGGCAGACGCTTCGAGGATGTCGAAGTTTGGAAATACTATGCTACACGCTTCCAATCGGTTCATCGATGCTAATCTCCCGAACACTCAAGACAGTAAGCATCTGTCAGAGTTTGTTCCCACTCTCATGCAATATATCACGGCAGTAGTCGGGGGCTGCATTGTCGGCGAAGAAGTGTTCGATCATCCTGACCTACTGCAGATATTCGCAGATTTTAACGATCATGCTATTCAGGCTATGGGGCTTTCTGGGCTATTGCCCTCCTCCCTGCAATTCATCGCTAGGTTCAGCATCGATTCTGATTACAAAAAGGCACGAGAGCTGCTCATCCCCATTATCCAGAACAGGCGCAAACAAAGTAGAGCAAAAAGATCCAGATCATCGAATCTAACATTCCTAGATCTGCTCCTGGACGAAGTCCAAGACGATCAAAAGGCTTCAGGTGAGAAAGCACATGTTTTCCTTTCTTGACAGACTTAAGGCTAAACCCATTCCAATACAGACTTGGTGGTTATCATCGTGTGGGGAGGTCTCACAAACCTCCAAGCAACATTCACATCCCTAGTCATGGACATAATCAACGACCCAGAGGCTCGACAGTCACTTACCGGTGGGCTGGCCTCCATTGATCCCAGCGATCTATCCGTTTTCGACGAAGGCTCCGCTACGGACCCGACGAACCCATGGACACCCCTGCGCGCAGCAATGTTCGAGTCCATCCGTCTCTCAGGTCCAATAACCGGTCCTGCACGATTAGTTTTGAAGGATGCCCTATTACCTTCGTCTACTGTTGCGGGAAATGGAGCCGCATCATCCAACTCGAAGCCACAAAAGCTTCCCGCGAAACAGGTCGCAACTCTGTCAGCCTACTACACGCATCGGGATCCAGCTGCCTATGCTGAGGCGGACAAATGGGTACCGAGTAGATTCCAGAACTCGAACCCAGATATCGGTAGTCCTACGTATATTAGTTGGGGATTGAAGGGACCGCATATGTGTCCTGGTCGGTGGTTCGCACAGGAATGTATTCTGATTATGACGAAGTGTTTGTTGGGCAGGTATGATATTGTGCCTGATAGGCAGCTTGGCGATGATGAAAAGTATATTTATTCTGGCGGTTCGGTAACGCGACAGGATATTGGCGTTAAGTTGACTCTGAAGGCTTGAAATTGGATATAATGAGGATATTGGGAGTCAGTAGTAATTACTTTATGTAAGTGCTTTTAGCTAAAAGGTAACAAAATAATGATAAGTCTTTTTATTAATAATAAAATAAATATTAATATTAGAGAAAAATATAGATAAATACTTATCAAAACCAGATCAACAACTTATTATAAGACAAAGATCCAGTATGTTATTTAATATAAAAGTAAAATATAATAGATTAAATATATGTTAATAATTTTTTTTATATAATTTTTTTATAATAAAATTGTCAAAACGGTTCAACAACTCCTCGTCAAGATGTGAATTGTAGGTGGATATTCTGTTTACAGAAGACGATAGAGAATGGTTGTAGGACAATCCTAAAGATAAAATAGAGTACTATCGCAGTGATAGACTTGAAAGATTGTTGAAGAGCAATAGTAGTATGCTATTGAGTATGAAGAAAAATAAAGCACGATAGAGCGTTCTTGATTCCACTAATGAAATAAGCCTTTTAAGCGCCGGGGTAAATGGTCAAAGTGCCGCCCATCCTTGGTTTAGCGCGCCTGGATAATGAATCCGCGATCACCGAAACAGGCAAAGTAGTCAACTTTCTCCTCGAAAGATTGCAACAGCGATGCTTTTATTCCCATGCATTTTAACTAAAACCCGAATTACTTCGCTGATATTGACTCGATACGCTAGGTTACGCTTTTCAACTCAAAGTTATTTCCATCAACATCTTGAGCCTCAGATGGATAGTATCGTGGGAAATCCACACGATTTCTTCAGTTATACCAGTGGACGATGGGTCTGGGATAAAGAGGAGCAGCTTTAAGAGAGGTATCGCGAGTTAGATATCCTTGAGCTATAAAAAGTTGCTATAAAGTCGGCATGTGCCGGGTTCTGTATTTACATAGAAAAATTAGAAGAAGGATCATACAATAAATCTTTTAGACTTGTTATAGCCAACGGGAAGGCTGTTGTCGCTTGGATTCTAAACCTAAATGCTGGACTAGCTTTCCTGACGACAGCTTCTGAGATTACAATAATAGACTTCGTAAGTAGCTTTATACTTAATTATGCAAATCTAGCTTCTGGTATGTTTATAGTTTGACATAAGTATTAGTTAAGAAATATACTTTATCTTTCTATCTCTAAAGTTCTTGCTTGGAATTCTTTAATAAACTCTATAAACTGTGTAGGCTCCAAGTATATCTTTATGGAGTATACACCAGAAAAAAAATCTTTTTGAGATCTGGTTAGATATAAACCTTAAGCAGAAGATTTAAATAATAAAAGATATTATAAACATACAATAAAAATCGTAATCTATGAGAGTTTCTGCGTAAGTGGATATATATAAATGCCTAGGAAATTTATCCTAGTCTAATCCAAGAAGATATGGTTGTCTTTTTTTACTATAGTTGTATTATTGGGTTTGCGTTCTGTAATAGTTGAAGGAGACTAATTGTCGCGGGAACTCAAGAAAGATATTGCTGATCGGTTTTCTATTGGTCCTGTGGTAGAAATAGCGTTCTGGAGCAAGATACGAGGTAATATGGAAATTGATTGTGGACCATGTACCTATCAGACGTTAACCTCTTATATGTCAAGCTGACGATTATAAAGGGATATCCGTAGTGGACTATATATAGGCTGTTGTATGTTGAGAGATTTCTTAGATCCAGAATTATGCAACACCGTGTTCCTTTGATGATCTATTCTGCGTTTCGTATAGCTAGAATACTCTGGCTGAACATATTTCTCTTGAGAAATATTTATCTGTTGCTCCCTATCTGCTGCCACGAGAGGAAGACCTTCTGGGGTCATTCTTATGTTATACAGACCTTCGTACTCCTAATATTTTTGTTAATGACGATGGGAATATTACTAGTATTATCGACTGGTAAAATATTTTGGCTGGCCCCTTGTTTCTGGAAGGGCGTCACCCCTATTTTCTTGATTATAATGGTGATACGATTCTGGAACTTCCCCAAAATTTCAAGCAGCTTGATAAAAATATCTAAGCTGCTGTTAGGGACCAAGTCACCAAGTCGATATTATTGTATCTGTACGAGAAATACACAGTGGAAAGGAGCTTAATCTTTAGCAGAGTGTTCCAGTATCCAAATGGTAGGATGATGATGGATCTAATTTGGTCTGCAGGAAATATGTGGGAGGGCGATATCTTACCGCTGTGAGAGTCTTTGATCAGGTTATAAAAGTAAGTCGCGAGGCTCTTACTAGATCTTCTAATTTATACTGATAGTCAACTGAAGAAAGTCGAATTTCTTGAATTATTCGGTTAAGTGTCCAGTCAACTTTTCTCCGGAAGAAATTCGAAAACATTTTGAAGATGGGGAAGGTTGGAATGAAGTCCAGGACTTCTGGGATTCCTTATCTGGAATCATGGGTCGAGATGGTTGGACGTCACATGCAACTTACGACAAAGCCAAATCCATATATTCTCAGATCGTGACTAAAGGATCATCTCCCTCTAGGTCCAGGTGTAATTAATTAATTTCTTGGAGCTACATGCAAAATCCAGCAGGGTGGCACGTCTGTAGTATACATGCCAAGCCACCATTCTATATCCAGTATGAAAATAGGGCTTAGGTCCTAGGGTATAGGGTAACGCGGGGGCGCGCGGCAGAAAAATATCCGACTCTTCTATCATCTATCGACGATTCCTTCTTGATTTTCTACGTACAAACAAGTAGATGAAGGAGTGATGATTAACAGCATGACTGACGACGCTGGCCGAATACCCCGGCTAAAAGGCCACATTGTGCCTGTGCGCACGGTTCAAGAAACGAACCCGGAGATTGAGTTTGGTATATATAAATCCTCTCCATTTCAATGGTATCGAAAGACATAGAAAACTGACTGATTGCAGCGGACGCATACGTCGTCCAAATCAGACAGAAATGCGCGGCAAAAGTATCAAAGTAGATATCTCACTCTGTTTTATTTTATTTTATTTTTTTTTAATACACACTGACGAGTCAAAAGACTAATAGATTCTACGTATCCCAAAGATCCGAATCGGCCATTTACGCATTTGCGTCGCTTTGTCAAGGAGGTGTTTTTACCGGAGCATCTCAAGATTGAGATAAACCAGCGGGGGACTAGCAGCGGCAGTAATGATAATGAGAATGCTGAAGTACCGACGATATTCGCCTTGATTCAGCCTCCGCTACCGGAGATTTCGCACCTGAAAGCATTGCTTGCGCCGTTCGTACCATCCTCACCACAACCATCACCTCTATCAGCAACAGAAACAGAAAAAGAAACATCGGCAGAACCGCCCTCGGGCCAATCACTAGATAAATTCTTCCTCACCACAACAATCCCCATATACCCGCCTCTCTCTGCCGCCCAGGCAGACCACTGGTCCAAGACCCTCTGGCCAACAGGCTACAACGCGGCCTTTGCGCGCGCCACAATCGCGCCCCCACCGCCACTCCTCAGCGCGACAGAAACAAATATTGCAGTCAAAGCAGCCGAATTTTTGGGTCTTGCTTGTAGAGTTGCACGGGAAGCAAAGGTGCTGAAAAGGGGGCGAGGGGTTGGTGTTGTGGTGGTTGATCCGGCGATTGCGAGCTTGTCTCATGGTAGTAGTGCGGAGCAACAGCAGGAAGAAGAAGAGGGGGGAATCGTGGCTGTCGCAGGCGACGCGCGATTCTGTGCGCCGGGTATCGAAAACCCCATGGAAGATAACAGCAGCAGCAGCAGCAGCACCGGATATAATCCAAACTGCGAGGGGGGACCGGAATGCCACGCCGTCATGCGCGTTGTCGAGATGATTGCTATTCAGCGCCGGAACGAGGGCACGCCTGCCTCTGAGCACGGCAACCTACATAACCCAGCATTGTCGCCGCTGGAATCGCGGTATCTATATCACCCTGCTTCTACTTCTTCTTCTTCTACCGAGCAACAGCAGCCATCTTCATCTTCTCCTTCAGAACCAACGGACTTGACAACGACAACGCGCATTCTCCCCCGGTCTGCGGGTGGATATCTTTGCACGGATCTAGACATTTACATGACCCATGAACCCTGCTTGTCATGTTCCATGGGAATTCTACTTTCTCGTTTCCGCGCGGTGACGTTTCTACGTCGTGGGAGGTTGGTCACTGGCGGCCTAGCTTCTGAGCCAACATCAATAGCGACGAAAGCCCACCAACCCACTGCTGGAACAAGGGATAATAACTATTACGGATTATTCTGGCGAAAAGAGCTCAACTGGCGCGCCATGTGTTTTGAGTTTGTCCAAGACGAAGACAAGGAGGGCGAGATGCACGTAGAAGAAGGCTGTGAGGAACCTGGGGAGTATCATGCTTGACTGCACATGTACATTTGTATTACGAACATATATTCCATATAGAATGGGCGGATTGAATATGAAGGTTTGGAAACCTAATTTTAGAATCCAATGTTATATATCGGCAGGCAATTAGACTATACTAATTTCTGCTACCGGATTGCATAGTAACCAACTTTCAAGTGCTTCTCCAATAAACATACTGATTCAAATACTGATAATAAAATTGAAATAACGAAACCGGTATACTGCTAGCAATCAATCATGCCCTCATGAATACTAATGGCCGTCTATCATGCAGGATCATCATCATGGAACCAACCCCATCCGCAAAAAAAAAGAAAAAAAAACACCCATGGGAACAGACACTAAACCATGATTAACCAAGAAGATCCGTAGCGCGTCGAGCCAACGGGGGGATGAGACGAAGTATCATGTCATGGGGGTCCTTCTTAGCGACGGCCAGGTACAGAGCGTTCAACCGCTGGAGAAGAATTTCCATGATTTGAGGTGCCACGTCGTGGATATCAGGGTCCTAAATGAAATAATTAGCTTCGAACAGTTCACAACCAGAAAAAGCAAAACATACACCGAGGTTCACGGTCTTTAGTACAAAGTCAAGCCAGGCAAGACGCTCTTGAATGTTTGTATCCAAGGAGGTCGTCACAGCCACTCCAACGGACAAGGACACAATCGGCGACAGCGTACTGAGGTACGTCGGGTTCAAACGAACGAAAAAGTTGTCAAAGAGATCGGCCTGCTGGGACGATTGTAGCCACTAGTAAAATATTAGAATTTGCTTTCAGGCATTAAACTTATAAAGCACAATGCATACCCTGACTGATGCCTCTTCGAGGTTTCCATCCTCTGCCAAACGAACAATCTCACTTAATTCGGCCTCCTCAGGAGTGCGCTGAGTGGGAGCCGGAGCCGGAGCCGGAGCACGTGCAGGCTGCAAAGGTGGTTGAACAGGGGCTTGCTCTCGTGATCCGAGCTGGCGCTGAAGCATCGCAACTTCATTCTGCAGCGCAGTTTGCGAGGCAATCATCATGGAGTGAGACTCATTCAAGGTCTGCACTAGATTTGTCAACTGGTCAATCTTAGCCGCATCTTGCCTGCGTTGTGATTCGAGTTTCTGCGACTGCGCTTCGAAGCTCCGTTCGATATCCTTGACAACTGTCCCGGAATGATGAGCAATTGCAGCCTTGATCGCAGGAGTTACAACATTCTGCGTGGATTTTGCAAACTCCGTCTCCACATGGTGTGCAATCTTGCTTCCGACCGCATCTGAAATAGAACGCAATACCTCCTGCTGCTTGACTGCGCGGGAAATGTATTCAGGCAACACCTGACGCAGCTCTCGCGGGAAGATTTGGCCAAGCTGCTTTGAAACAGCGTCACTGATTTGCTTGTTGATAGCTGTAGAAGTCGAGCTGACAACGGCAGGCAAGACATCGTCCTTGATGCTGCTATTAATAATGCGACCAAGATTCTTCTCTACATTTTCAGAAAGGGTGCTAGACACAAGTCGAAGAACCTGATCAGTCTTCGCACTGGATGCAGCATCCCATGCGCGGCGTTCTTCGTCGAATCGTGTGTGGAGCTGGTTCAATTCGCCGCCAATCTTCTTCATAACCTCATCAGAAATGCCCTTCTCAAGCTGTCTAACCATGTCCGGGGTAACTCCAAAGTTAATGGGTTCACCATTTGTGGCATGAGCCACCTCTTCCTCTTTAGTTTGATGGGTAGATTTGGCTGGCGTGAAGTACTTGTTGAGATCATGAGCCGGAGGCACTGCTGCTTTGGCGGTCTCCTTGGCTTTCTCTTTCTTCTTTTTCTTTGCCTTGTCGGCGCCGCTAGTAACCTCTGACAGCTCATCGGCCGAGGCCTTACCTACTGGCTTCACAGGCGACGCAGCACGAGAAGCTGCAACATTGGAAGCAGACTCGACTGTCAGCTCTGTCGTCTTCTTACCAGTTTCCTTGGTGACAGTTTTTTGTGCGGTGCTGGTAGTAACAACAGAGTCGCCATTGACAGAAGGCTCATCATTAACATAGGTAGGGAATGTCTGGAGATCATTGACCTCGATATAACCCTCCTTCAGAGCATCGACAGGCTCAATGATTTTATTTTCAGGGGTCCAACCGAGGTCCTCTTTTTTGACGTTCAAACAAGTGACACCCCGAGAATACATGGCATATATTTCAAACAGCCCAGCCTCCTCTTCCACATTGCGTTGGCTGCCCATTGACTTGCTGATGGGGAGAATGTCGAGGCTTCTCAATTGTCCCTTGGAAGCAAAAGACACCTCGCGGATGCCACTCAAGCAAGCTGTTGAGTCTGGTTTGGGAAGCGTCGGGTCCTTCTCGGTGACACGTGTAATATAAGTTGCTTGAGACATGGGCTGTAAGTTGTATTTGGGTGCAGACAAATGAAGGAAGTAAATCGAGTTCCTTGTAGGATGTCCGACAACAATAATGCCTGAAGAAGGATGATAGGCGACACTGCAAATAGCATCAGACTCCTTCTCGTGAGGGAAGTTGACTTCTTGAACAGCTTTGCCAAGACTAATGTCCCATAGCTGAAGTGTGTGGTTCTGCTTCAAACCAACGAGCACATAGCGAAGGGCAAGGGCCTTGACAAACGGACGCAACTTGTCTATGAACAAAACAGAAGTGGGCCATGATTTCTCATTCGGAGACCCGGTGACAAACGTGGCGAGAGGAGTGCGCACTTCAGGCGGAGGAGATCCAGTCAAAATCTGATCCACCTCGCGAATGTCCCAGAATCTCAACCTCCCGGTTTTATCGAGAGATGCCACTACTGTGTCGTCTTCACTAAAGGTAAAGTCCTTTCCAGCCTTGCCGGTGGAGATCCTCAACGCATGCTCCTTGAAGAACTTTTCAGTATCGACAAGTCGCTGCGAGCCAGAAACTCCATAGGTTGGATGGGCGGCGAACTGAGGGGAAACAATGTAGATATTCTTGCCGCGGCCAACGCCAAAGAATTCCGTATGACGAGAGCTTGGTTTAGCCCGCGTTTTCAGCTGACCACCAGAAGTGTTCTCGTCCGATGAAGGGTACGGGGGAAAGACGAGACAATCGCTTTCCACGGAATCCATTTCAAACAGGTCATCACCTCCGCGACAGACAGGTGCCCAGTAAACGGAACCGCTAATACCAATTGCCAACACAGCTTGTTCTTTCGAAGGGCTGGAGGCAGTAGGTGCAGCGTGACTGAGAGCAACATTGAAAAGACGGTCACGGGCAAAACGGAAGATCTGCTTGTCACGCCCGTCGTCTTGACGAATGATCCGCAAACCACCATTCTTCGCCAGAGCATATATAATGTATTCGGCAGTTGCCGAAGTCAAGCAGCGGTCAAGCTGATCAAAATCTTTCTTCAAACGAGCAACATCCATGATACCATCGTCGCGGAACGAGGGTAACTTGCCAGTGTCGGGTTTCACGACAATAGAAATGAATGGCTTCAAAGGGAAGTTGAAAACACGAATGGTGCGTTCTTCAGTCTTTTCGGTACTGTCTTCCGCGCTCTCCCAGCTATCTGCAACATTTCCATCAACAGCTTTTGCTTCAGCCTGGGCGACCGCCTCTTTCACGGGTTCGACATGGGGAATGGGGGCGGTTTCCTTCGCCTTTTCTTCGTGCTCTTCACCGTCTGTCTTTACGGCAGTGGTGCGAGCCTCATCGACAACAGCCGAGGTGACGTCCTTGGAAACACCTTCGTCAACCTTGGCACGAGCTGTCTCTTCTCGACCAGCTCTGCTCAGGGCGTCCTCCACTTCACGTTCCAACTGCTGAGCAATTTCACCAACGGCGTTGGACACGGACTCCTTCTGCTCGGGTTTCTTCTCCTCGGCAGCGGTTTCGGCTGCCACAAATTTGATGGGAGTGTCAAACTTGGGTTTGGAATCCAGAACGCTTTGAGGTTCTTTCTTCACCTGAGTTGCGTCGACTGTAGGACTATCGCTGCTGGATTTGGGCTGAGTGTGGCGCGCCAACTGTTCAAAAGGGTTGGAGTAAGTGAACAGAGGACCTTTGGACGGGCCTGGCTGTGGGGCTTCAAAGTTCAGGGAGTCCTTGTTCTCAGGAGACCCAAAGACGTGCATCAGTGACTGGGCCGCTGGAGCACCAGGCTGAACCGGAGGCTCAGGAGACCGAGGTTGGGACCCCGAAGACTCTTGTAAGGCACGATCGCTATCCTCCGCCTTAGACTGCGATCGATTCAAAAGACGCAAAAGCATGTCCTGAGTCTCTGCATTTGTGGCAGAGGGCTCGGCAGCTCCGCCATAACTCGCGGCTGCCGCAGTTTGCGATGGTGGTGGTGCCGAATCAGAAGCAGCAGCAGATTTCGAAATGAACGAGGCAACTAGGTCAGAGGCTGAGATGGCCCTTGAATGGGATGGCTGGCCTGCGGATGCACCAGTCTCCTGGTGATTCACCGGCAGCGAGGAAGACGCGTCCGAGCTTGGGATCTGCGGAGAGGCAGGTTGGTTTTGTTTAAATTTCAAAAGATTGAGCAAGCTCATGGCCTGGTCGGGCCCAGCAGGACGTTGCTGGTTGTCAGCACGCGGCGTCGGGACGTTGGGGCTGATGATGTCCGAGCCGTGGTGAGGCGGCGTGTTGGCGGGACCAGGACTGTAAAGCGGCGACGAAACGGAAGGATTGAGATAACCATGCTGGGGGAAGTAGTGGGGTTGTTGATGTTGTGGTGGTTGGGCGGGCCCTACACGCTGTTGTTGCCCGTCAAACGACTGGTGACTGACCGACCGCGAACCGGGATAAATCGATGGCTGGGCGCCATCCTGCGATGGCGAAGGACGCGGCTTGATGCTCGCAAAAAGAGCCTGAAGGTCATTTGGGGTGGACATTTTTATCAACTCGCTTTTCTGGACGGGTAAGGCAAACTCGAAGCGACAACGATCAGAGCTTCAGAGACCAAGACACAGCGGGTTTGGGCAGCTTTCGGAGCTGGGGAGAGCTCTGTTTCAAGAGATCGACCATCAGCAAGCTTCCAATCGAGAGGTCTTGGGCCGAAAAAAAGAAATAAACACTAAATCCACGAGGCGGAAACCGAGTAGGAAAGCGAGTGTTTATAAAATGAAAGGAATTGAAGAAAGCAGGAGAGCTTTTGATGCGGACAGGAAAAGGGAAGAGAGAGGTCAGAGGTCGAGCGGAAAAATAATGCGCTAACAGGCGAAAGCCAGCGTGGCTATTGTGGCTAGTGTGGATGTGGCTAGTGCGGCAAGCATCCACACATGCAAACACCAGATGATATCAACGGCACGATGACTTTACACTGAAGTCTCAGTTGAGATGCAGCCGAGATCTGAGCTGCAGTGAGGATTTCTATCTATAACTATGGAAATCGTCTTGTGTACTTACAGTCAGCTGTGCTCTTGCGTCCTATAGATCCATATCATTCCAGATGCCAGTAATGGCACTTTATCATCTAGACAATAATAAAAAGCTAATGATGGGGAAGATCGTACTGCATGTTTCAGCTTCTCGGACTTGAGATGACTGTTAGTTACCAGTAAATTCGGAACTTTACCCGGATCTTTGCCAGCAGCGCCTGTGGCGACATATAATCGTAAGTTAAATGTCTAACGATTTCCATGAAAAGACACAATACTAACGTCCTGATCATTTTCAAGCCTCTATCAAAAAGTATTTAGTTAGCCTGTGGTCAGTTGCATGCCTCAGGTGAAAAC